>CAWZYM010000156.1:77500-224471 GCA_963966185.1 Rhabditoides inermis
GCGCTCATATGCATATGCACCCAAACACTTGAGGCAATTGGCATGATTGTCTTGTCTCATCGCTCGAGTGGTCAGCTGGATTGCGATAGGATAGCCACTCCGATCTCTCTCCCTACCACCTCTCTCTCCTCTCTCTCTCCTCTCTCCTCTCTCTCCTCTCACTATCTCTATAACCTGGATCGTTCAAGCTGGGTACTCACTCTGTTGGCAGCGCCATATAAGTGTCGATTACCCAACAGATAGGCAGAGCAGTGTGGGTGACAAGTGGTCTTGACCTCACTCCGATCCATTACCACTCTACAACTCCTTATAAGCAGGTGAGTGGGTGTTGCTGACTCCTTATAGTGTTTGCTCAATGCGTCATTCCAACTATTACGCGTGTGTGTCACTCCTATCACCGCAGTCTCTCTCTCTCTCTCTCTCTCTCTCTCTCTCTCTCTGCCAATGACATGCCTGCCACCTGCTCGCACTTTGCACAAAGGCGTGAAACTGTCACTCTCCGTTTTCATCTCCAGTGTTTTCATACCGATATCTTTGTTACAGCCCAGTCGCATCTCCGCTATCAATCGCATTGTCAAACACGCAAACACTCTCTTCCCTTGTACAATCTGCCATCTTCTGCAAACATCGCCTCGCACTTCTGCCGTTCTCTCCTTTTTGCCGTATATGCCGTATAGGCCTTCTTTTGATCCCGCAGCTTTCCTCTCATTCGTTCTTCGCCGCCGAATGTGGCAAAATGTCTCGGCTTCAATCCATCACATCTCTCCCCTCCCTCCCTTTCGCCATCCCAGCTTCACAGATGAATTAATGAATTATGCAAATTTCGCGGGCGGGCGGCTCTGATTGGATTCGATCCCGCAAATTCGGAGCCGCATAGTCTCACGCCTCGATTCACGCAGCTGTTGTCCTCATTCGGATGACATATCTCCTGTAAATTCTCTCTCTCCCTCCCTCTCCATCCCTCTCTCTCTTCCTCTCTCTCGTCTCCATATCTCATGTAAACGGCCCATTCACCGCCCCGATTGTTTTGCCGGCGTAAAATGGACCATTGATTCTATTTGTGTGTGTTATGTGGCTGATTCATTGATAAGGGATGTGATAGGGCGGGAAAAGCCGCTTGGTATTCCGAGGAACTAATATGGGCAGTGATTCAGGATGGGTTTGGAATGTGCGAGTGCGGGGCTCTTTCAGTGTTCCCCTAATTGTTGTCTCTCTCTCTCTCTCTCTCTCTCTCTCTCTCTCTCTCTCTCTCTCTCTCTCTCTCTCTCTCTCTCGCGTCGCGCGCTCCTCCCTTTGTCCCTCCCTTCAATATCCATTCGTCGTCATAGCACTTTCCGTATAATTCACGCGTTCCCTCCACTCTGCTTTCGCAAAATCGCGTCACTGTCTCCACTATGTCGCCTCACTATCTTCGCGCATCATAAATCGCACAAATAAGTCTGACTGACTTCCGTCCATGGGCGTCATAGAATCACCACCGTGGGTGTGTGTTATCACTAGTCCGCCCGCCCAAACTCATCGCCTATCAGCGGCTATCAGCATGAGATGTGCGTTCGAAATTCGAGTCGCCTGCTCTTTCTGCCACCGCAACGCCTTTCAAATATCGCATTCGTACGCGTTATTCTACGACCACTTGTCATCAGCGCATCTCTTTTCATTTTCTTCCAACCCTAATCACTCTTCCGCATCTCTCCTCCTCGCACACAGAGTCGCCGTCCGATACGCGCGACAAAACATTACAATATAGAGAGAGGCTATGTTTGCTCCGGCTGCTACTCCTCATTTGTTCCGGTGTGACAAACGGCTCACCGGGTCTCCCTCCCTCTCTCTCCAACAATGACGTCTTCTCGATGGCTGAATCAGCGTGGCTTACGTGATGCGCGCCCGAATACAAATGGGTGTCGTTTGGTGGCCACGGCGCGGTGACTAAGCGTGCATTGCTCCACCGCTTATAGATGTCTCCTTCCCACGCCATTCTTTCCCCATTCCATTGTACTGTTTCTTTACTGGTATTCGCACCCCGGAAACGGCCATAAAAGGCGTGGTATCCTTATAGATCCGATCAATCGATAGCCGGGGGGCGGGCAGTGATCAGTTGTTTGCGTCCTCTCCTCTGCAACAGTAGTGACAAAGATGTCTCGATGTGATTGTCTCGCGCCGTCGCGCTTCTCTCCACTCCCCACACACTCTCTCCCTGTTTACTCACCTCGTATTATGCAAATTTCTCGCGCTGCTTCTTGTGTTGCAAGATACACCCACGGCGGCTCGGATAGCAGGTAGATCAAATACGGCGCGGGTAGATCAATGCCCCCGCCGTGACATCCTATTGCGTGAGCACTCGCTTCAATTTATGGCGGACGCGGCTCATTTCGGGTGCGGTCGTATATCGCGCGGTTGAGTACCCGCCGCCCTTGCTGCTTCCTGAAATCACCTAATGAAGGCTGCTCGCGGGACTCGCGCGACCTCTCTCTGCCCATATCGGACCACTGCGATTTGATAAAGCCGGCGCCGGCTCTCTTCCATTGCCGCCGGCGCATATTACGACATTATCGTGTCGCGCCTCTGGCTTTGCCCCGCGGGACTATCGTATAGTGAGTGAGAGATGATAGCGGACCTATCGCGATCTAGACTCCCTCACTCCATACTCGTCTTCTCGCAAATCCACGCGTTCTTTTTGTTCTTTGATGTAACACTCTCATACGTATTTGTGACACATATACTGCATTGAAGATGTCACTGTCTGACTACGACCGTCTCGGACCCGGACCGTCCGATCTGAAGTCTGCGGACCTGCGCTCGTATGCCTGGTACCATGGAAAGATCACTCGACTCCGCTCCGAGCAAATCCTACTCAACGACGGCGACTTTCTGGTGAGCAACAAAGTATCAAACATATTTATTTCAGCAACCAAAGATGTGTGACAAGTCTATACAAAGTCGGATTCAGTCTCTAAGTCTTGCTGGGTGAGCAACACAGTATTCAGTGAACTTGCTTCTGTTTGTTCCAATGAGCCTCACTTATTAGCCCGAATAGTGGCCGGCTGTCGGGTAGATGATCGAATTTCGCTAATCACAGGGCGACAGACGCGCTGTCTTCGACCGCGCGCACGCTAATAGCGCTAATAGCAAATAAGGGCTAGTGGTCTCGTCTCTATGGGGGAGAGGGTCCTTTTGCGGACACATGTCTCATAGAGTGGGAGAGTAATACAACTTTTCTAGGTGCGCGACTCGATCTCTTCCCCCGGCGACTACGTGCTGACAGCGTTCTGGAAGGGAAAGAGCCTACACTTCCAGGTCAACGTCGACTATGTGGACGGAAAGAAGGTGTACCAGGTAAGGGTTTGAAACATATAATATACAATCGCAGAGTATCATTGTGTAACCTGAATTGTGTTGTGTAACCGTATCTTCACACCAGGTGCGTTTAATTAGGGGGGTGTCACAGTACTGTTTCTCTCTTCTCTCTATTGTCCTTTGCGCGTCGCGCGCATCTGTCGTCCGCGTAACTCTTACTCAATGCGCGCGTACCCAAAGGTCATCCCGACTCTCTCTCTCTCTCTCTCCCTCTCTCTCAACTCTCTCTCTCTCTCTCTCTCTCTCTCCCCACGGATACGCATAAACGTACACAGCGGACAGTGATAGATGGAGTATAATTAGTTGACCATCAAACCGCGGTTCCCGATATAGGCAGGGTCGAACAAGGTCATGATCTGTATGTGTAACTCGCAATAACCAGGGGGTGCGTGAGTTCGCAGATGTTTGAAATGCGACTGTTTGATGACTCGAAATGTCTCGCGCAAAAAACCGTCAACTGGCTGGGAGTGAGATGAGAACAGATGTGAATCGGGGTCGTTTTGAGAATGGCGAGTGCATACCTAATGCGAGTGAGGGAGAGAGTGTGTGTAAAAGACAGCCGCTCTCTCTCTCTCTGCGCGAAAATTCACTGCGCCCAGTTTCCGATTGGAATCAGTTGTGCTTTTCCATCGTATAGCTTTGTGTTTCAGTTCGAGGAGGAGCAGTTCAGTTCGGTGGCCGATCTGATCGAGTTCTATCGGGTGCACGACAAGCCAGTGACGATGCAGTCGCAGTGCTCGATCCGCTCCGCCGTCGCCCCCGGCGGAGTCGCCCCGCCCGTCACCATGAAGGAACTCGAGGCCAGCTACGCACACGTCTTCCGACCAGGCACGCAGCCAGGTGAGTGCTGAGCAACGTTTACGTGGTTGTTTACTCGTTTGTTTACTTTTAAGTATACTTGTTTATCGACTTGTTTGTTTACTGAATGCTTCCAGCCCCTGCCGCCTCCCTGAAACAGCAAGTGCTCATGTCGCAGGCTCTTCGAGCGCGCACGCCCCGACCCCAGTCCAGCATCGATGGTGAGTGTTGATTGATATTGATTGGTTGGTTTTTATTGATGTTTTTCCAGCCCTTCCTCTCAATGTGAACCCGCACGCGGCATTCGATCGTTTCGTGGAGCACCGAACGCCGGCTCCTCCCATCAACCGCCCTCTGCCTATTCCTGTCAGAAGCCCGCGAGTGAGCAACGATGACGTGAGTGCCGTACTCTGTATGCAAAGTACCGTATTATTTTTACAGTACGACGACCTGGACTACGACAAGATGGAGGATGTGCTGGATGCGTCGTCCCGGCCGCACACCCCAGCCAGTGTGGGAGGGATCGACAAGAGGAGCACCAGCAGCATGAGCCTGCCGGGTGAGTTTCATTCCTCTTTGTTGATATAAAGACTTGAGTAAGCTGAGTGAGAACAATTGGATTCGCAGTAGACGTGTCATTCCCATTGAGTGATGAGACGAATGCTTCCATCAATTCCATCATTGTCTTCACCTTCCCTCTGCAGGTTCCTCCCTGTCGTCGTCTCGCTTCACCTCTTCTCCCCACCTCGCATGGCGCTCTCCGCCCGCCCTCCCCTCCCGACCCAAGGAACAGGAGAGGGACAGCGGATGTCACATGGACGACCCACTCGACTACGATGAGCCCAAGCGAAAGGAGAAGGTTGGTTTTGATCACTCGGTTCACAATCTATCTGTGTCGTTCAGCCCCCGGTCGCTCCTAAGCCAACGACGCTGCCCTCGCAGTCGGACTACGATGACCTGGCTCGTCTGACAGTCGACGTGGCGTCTCCCCGCTCCTCCCTCTCCGACGTCGATCTGCCACGCGCTAAGATAGCGTCCGCCCTCTCTGATTACGACGCTCTCCCCAATAGGAACAGCAGCCAATCGCCCGAGGAACTGGATTACGGCAAGATCACGGTGAGCGATCTTTCCCAAACTTTACGCTGTCGCTCATGTGCAGTCGTGTCCGAGTGGTTAAGGAGATTGACTAGAAATCAATTGGGCTCTGCCCGCGTAGGTTCGAATCCTGCCGACTGCGAACTTTTTGCGAAATTCATGCACATTCGTCACACCATAAATCGATGTGAAACCAACATAAAAGATACTATTATATATGTAACAAACATTTTCTAGACTTCCAAACCGCCGCGCCGCGATTCGGGCGTGTTCAACTCGGCGTCGTCGTCGCCGCCGGATCCGTCGGCTGGACTGTGTCAGAGGAGACTCCACTCGCTGCAGCAGCTTCTCGTAGACGAGAAGTGTGAGCGCATCGCAGCCCTCATCTCAGCCCACGACGCCCACGTCATCAACATGGACGAGGTACGGGGCGCATCTGAAAAAAAACATGATTCAAATCGACAGTTACCAGTGAAAACAATTACATATTCTCACACAACTTGTTTGCAGTCTTCCAAAGATGCCGGTCTGCGTCTGATCCTGCTCCCGTCCGGTCGCGAGGTGCGTTCTCGACTGCTGGAGAGGACCCGCAGTCTGCAGCTCGCCCTCCTCCTCTCCCTCCTCTCCTCCACCCGCAGAGAAGCGCCCACCCTCCTCGCAAAGTGGATTCACGTCGAACAGGTATGTGTCTAATCTATTAGATTATCGATTTATCGATTGCTTTCAGGCGCTGATGGCTGGCGGCAACGTGTACGGGTGGGCGAACCTGCACACGGCACTCGAGAGTGACATGGTGAGTGGCCAGGAAATTGTAAAGTGGTAAAATGAAGACAAATACGAATACACCCTATCTGTTGCAGCTATGCTCTCACCGCTGGCTGTGGTGTTCCCTGGATGACTCGACGCGTCGCACGTGGGAGACACTCCGATGCGCCTTCATCAAACTGCGAAGCACCGGTAAAGCCTCATTCTTTGCGAACATCGTGACACGTACACAACACGAAATCACACGTGCAATCCCAACCCCTTTCTATTTAGGCGTCTCTTCCTCCCCCGTCTCCATTCCCTTCCTCCAACCCATTCTCGAGTTGTTCTCATCCGATGACACCCAATACCTCAACACGGAGACCTACTCGGCCGAGATTGGTAAGTACTGATGTTGTCATGACCAAACAACTTCATCGCTCTCTTTTCAGATTCTCTCTGGAAATGGCTCTCGCTGGCGCGTGATTGGCCGCGCGACATCGGCAAGATGTCGGCTGTGTGCAAGTCTCATCAGGCGGATCGCGTCGAGACCCGCAACGTGCTCGACTCGGAGGCGCTCGCCGAACTTCTCTTTGGAACCGCCACCTCTGTGGGAGCCGAGAAGTTCCTCCCCCTCCTGGCTACACTGAGGGAAATGAGCGCTTCTCTATAAACTTCATTTCACATCCAGCCCTTCCACTTTTTTGCCATCTCACGCGGGTATTCCATGAAATTATATGAATTACTACATATTTATTGTGAAACTATTGTATGATAAACTATATTGAATATAAATATATTTGTTATTATTGACAATAAACAACAAACAAATACACAACGTGTTGTCTGCCGGGTTGCCAAGGCGACCGGGGGCGCGCGGTCACTGGGTTGGTGGGACATTCTCCCCCATTCACCCCATCCACACAGCGATGCGGCTGAAGGTGGTGCATTCTCGGGAGCCGCGGCACAAGGACACAGTCTCGGCTGTCGGATGGGCAAGCAGCGACGCAGTGTACAGGTTCGACTTTGCCTCTGTATGATTGCATGTGATCGTGAATTGAGTGCAGCAGATCAGGAATTTGTGCGTTTCCTATCGCGATATACGTGCTATATGAACGAATAAAACTAACGTAAAGTAAACAAAGTGAGATGATGAATATCTCACGTTAGCTGCGGCGACGATCACCAGCTGCTGCGATGGGACCTCGTCTCGATGGACGCGCAGCATGTCGGAGACGTGCCCAAGTGCGTTGTTGTTTGATCCGCTATCCTATCAACATAACACATCGACAAGCACTTATGCTGCTATTCCAGCTCGCTGTTCCCGACAGCTATGCACTGGCATCCGCGGGCCAAGGGACAGGACGGATTCGCACTCGCAAGCTCCGACGGTCAGTCACCAATCTTCTTCCATTTCATAAGTCATGTGTATTCTATCACGTATTCTACAGGTGTAAGTATTCAACATTTCATCACAGGTAAAGTGTGTCTGTTCTCCAAGTCGGGCAAGCTGGAGAAGACTGTGGATGCGCACAAGGTATGTCCACTTAGAAGTCACTTCATTGTTCGTTTGTTTTCACAGGGCGCAGTGCTGGCTCTTCGCTGGAGTCCCGATGGCACTGGATTACTCAGCGGTTAGTTCGTATTCGAATATTTTTGAAGCTAAGTACTCGGGAAATTAAGAGAATATAAATCTAGTATATAAAGAATGATTGTATAATGTTGACAGGTGGCGAGGACGGTGCTGTGAAGATGTGGTCTCGGAATGGAATGCTGCGCAGTCTTCTCGCACAGGTGCCTCACAGTATTCGACATTCTCTCATTCTCTCATTCCTATCCCAGATGCCGTCTCCCATCTACTCGGTGTGCTGGGATGGATCGGCGAGTCGCGTGCTCTACTCATCCAAAGACACGTGCTACATAAAAGCACTCAAGGCACAGGTACTGCAGGAGTACACAAACTTCATTTCAAAACAATGTTGAGGTGGCTCCGGTGAAGTGGAAGGCGCACGATGGTATCGTGATGTGTGCCGATTGGAACAGCACCGCCGATCTGATTGTGACTGGCGGAGAGGACTGCAAGTTCAAGGTGCATTTCAGTGAGTCAGCCACAGAATGAGTAGAGTGTTGAGGTGTGGGACGGATTCGGCCGACCTCTGTTCTCCTCGTCCCCACACGACTATCCCGTGACGGCGGTGAGTGACAAACATGTATCACAATACATAAAACATAATGCTCTTCAACAGGTAGCGTGGAACGTAGACGGCGACCTATTCGCCGTCGGATCGTACAACATCCTGCGACTCTGCGACCGGGCGGGGGTCAGTGATCAAGTGGTCTTCGTATTGTAGCTTCGTATCGTTTTCAGTGGTCGCACTCTCTGGAGAAGCTGTCGGCTGGATCGGTGTACTCCATCTCGTGGTCGCCGGACGGCACACAGCTGTCTGCGGGGTGCGCGAGTGGACACGTCATACATGCCGCCATCATCGACAAGTCAGAACATTACTATTTTCTGTTACCGAAATACAAATACATATTTTCAGACGCGTTTCCTACCGCAATCTCGACATTGTGCAGACGCGAAGGAGTGTGGTGGAGGTGAGTGATTATCGGGTAATTAGGAAATGACACCAGACACCACGACACCACGACACCACTTCACAAACACTAATGCACTGCGACCTCTCGTTTACATAACTGAAAAAGATGGAGAAATTTTTGTTTTGTGCAGTGGTGTCGTGGTGTCGTGGTGTCTTGGTGTCGACACCATGGTGTCGTGGTGTCAACACCAGAGGGTCGTGGTGTCTGGTGTCTGGTGTCATGGTGTCTGGTGTAATTTTCTAATTGCCTGATTATCGCTACTAATAATTTAATTTAACGTTCATTTTGTTTATATATGTGACGTTTGATGATTTACAGGTGCGAGATGTATCATCAGATGTGGCGCGAGAGCAGCTGGAGACAAAGGATAGGGTCACCCGATTCAGTATCGGTAATCAAAGTTAATTATTCGTGTGTAAACAATTAAGGGTTAAGGGTTACGGTAGATTACTAATTCCGCTCAGGGCACGAGCACCTGGTGGTGATCACGACGAAGCAGTGCTACATCTACAACTCGAGCAGCTGGAACACGCCCTCGATATTGGACCTGAAGGAGAGCGGAGTGCGCATGCTACTCATGGCTCAACAGTTAGTGCAACACTCTCTTCTTTTGAATTCAAGCACTTATTTTTCCTCCAGTATCTTTCTACTCTCCGACGGCGGTTCTCTCCACATCCACAACTACGAGGGACGCCAACTATGCGAGATCAAACAACCCGCCGGGGTGAGAGACTAATTAGAAGAACTGAACGACACTCGTTCAGCCGTGTTCGGAGCGGGTGACTGCGCTGTCGTCAGACTGTCTGGCAGTGCGCGATCGAATTGACCCACACACTGTGCAGCTGCTAGACCCGCACACCGGCAAGGCACAGGGAGATGGGAAGATCACGCATACGGTCAGGGATGTTTTCTAGCAACATAATTAGTACAAATGCTTTTACAGTGCGAGATCATCGAGCTGTGTCTCTCGCAACACGGCGCTCTGGCGGAGAGAATGATTGCGTTTCGGTGAGCGCACGATAACAAAAACTTTTTCCATTCAATGGTTCGATTTCAGTGACTCTGCTTCTTCGGTACACGTCGCAATGTGCAAGACATTCGGCTCCAGCAAGAAGATCGAGAAGATTGGTGGGTGATCATAATCATCATAATCAGCTGATCTGATCACCTTATCACAGGTTCAATGTGCGAACAGCTCTGCTTCAACGACGACTATGACATGCTCGCCGGACTGCAGGTACTGCCGTAGTCGAATCTCGTGTAACGTAACCTACCGTATCCTAGGAATCGCGTCTGATCGTGTGGCCAGTGCCGGGCGTTGTGTTCACAGATCGGAATCTCCTGGAGCGGACCGAGATCCAGAAGGAAGTGACTGGCATGGGACGCTTCCCCGTTCTCATGAGGTAAATGACGTGTGACTTTTTCAATATATATATATATGATTATGTAAATATACGACTATATTATATTACTGACTGTACGTTCTGTGAAATAAGAATAATTGTGTTAGTTTCTCCCGCGACGTGACGATGATCCGTCGGTCGGACGGCTCGCTCACTCCAGTGGCTGTGCCCGCCTTTCCCGCAGCGCTACTCAGGTGAGACAGATGACAGTTGCTTTCTGCTGCATCCCTGCAACCACGTCCGTAGAAGAACATCAAAGAAACGTTGTTCTTGAATGAGTTAGATGATAAAAGTTTCCCGTTCCAGACACACATCCGAGGGCCACTGGGACCAGGCGATCCGGCTCGCGAGACAAGTCAAGGTATGAGCGTACACGTGGAACAAGACAACTATTGCCTGCGCCAGAGCAATACTTTTCGATCTACCTCGCTTGCAGTTCGAAATACGGTGCCGTAACCGTCTGCCTCTCTTGTTTTGCGCGCTATTGCCGAGAGCTGACTCTCCGTCTTCCTCAGATCTACCCCACCGCACGCAATTTATTGCGAGCATAGAACTATATGGAGCTAGTGCGCACACACACACTTTTATTCCGTTTGCGTTCAGCTCAAAAAATTTCTCGTCAAAAACGTTATGTTGTCCAATAGTTCTACAGTACCCTGACGTCTTAAACAGTCAAAATTTTATCAGACGTTCACAGTTCTTTTTCGCAAAGCTGTCTTCACACCTAGCTAGCGTAGTGGTAACGCTCTAGCTTGAAAATATTGTTCAATTTGAAAACTTTATTAAAATAACTGGAATCTTTCTCTAACCGCCCTAATGTCTCTCGTGAAAAGCAGGAAACTCATATGCGAGCCCACTATATCGTTTTAGGACGACACGCTGTGGGCTATGCTGGCCGGGCTGGCGGCACAGCAGAAGAATCTCTACGCAGCCGAGATAGCCTATGGAGCACTCGACGAGGCCAGTACACGACATGTATTCGTTATCAGATTATCACTAGATTACTGCAGTTGAACAATCATAACGTGAATACTTACAGGCAGAGATAGTGTCAATGCTCACAGAAGCTCGAACACACAGCAACAAAGATGTGCGCGCTGCCATGCTACTCATACTCACCGGAAAGGTGGTTCACTTATAAAGTATATCCGCACAGTAGATACGTGTCTGATCAGTACAACGGTGAATATTGGAGTACAATACCTTCATCAATGCATTCCGTAGATCCAAGAGGCGGACGCTCTTCTCGAGAGGACCGGCAATGTGTTCCGATGCATCATGCTGAACACGAATGCCCATCGATGGAGCAGGTGGGAGGAGTTGAAAGAGTAGAGAAGAGAACCTGCCATGTTACAGGGCGCTTGACGTGGCGGTCAAAAACAAACAGCACATAGACACTGTCATAGGCTACCGACAACGGTAAGCTTTGCAACACAACAAGATCCCATAAATCTCACATTCCAGATACCTAAACGAGATGGGACTGAAAGAAACAGACCCCAAGTTTATCAAACATACCGGAGATGTGAGTTCATTTTACTTCAACATCAAACTAGAAACTACATGAAAATGAAAAGCATATCCTGTTTAGGTGGAAATCGACTGGGACCACATCCGAGAGCAAATCGCGGCCGCTGAGCAAAAGGACAAGTGAATGGAGAATGCATAAATGTGTACTCACTGTGTTGTTTTGGTACGTATCTCTCATGCATGTGCAGAGCGGAGTTGCAATACATGTCGCTTCTACCATCAAGTGTCTGTTCACGATCAGTATAGTATCATTGTTTACTTTTTGTGCGTTTTTGGTTCCGTCAACTCATTGCCTTGGAATACTCCCGAATACGAATAACACCGCATATCTACATACCACACTCATCTCCGTCCAGTCACTTGCTGAAATGCAGAATGCATTGAGGGACGGCTGTTTTCCTATTCCGAAAAGAAACAATACCTGTGTACTGTGTACATGCAGAATCGAATAGTATCAACGACCTCGTGTTCTTCTTTTCTTCTCACTGCGTTTCGTTTAGTTGTTGCCGTCATCGTCAACGATCAGAATTTGCCCCTGAGGCGATGACTCACTCATCTCGGTTCTCCTTGATCAGCACACTCTCTCACAACTGCTTATCATCCACCGCGTGTCCGGCACTCTCTCCTCTCACACACTCTCTCGCCGCATCTCTGTCTCCGCAGTCACATCCAATGGATCCAATGAACCGGCTTTCCGCGAGGGAACCCGCATACGTGTATAAAAGGAAACACGCGAACTTTCTCTCGTGGCTTTTCATTCCACAAACATCATTCCTTTCGCATACTTGCAAGATCTATATATTTCTTTTCTACTTTGTGATTTTACAGTATCGGTATGCATGAACGACTGCAAATTATTTGAATAGGTTTCTTTTTTCCAGATTATGGTTCAATTGTCTCTGGCCGAGCGCCAAGTCAAGGATTTCGTGGAGGTCAAGAAGGAAAACGAGGACAACGAGAAAGTAAGTGACATCTACAAGGTACTTTTTTTTAAACAACCAAGTACACCCATGAGGATTGTATTCTATAGTACTTTAGTAGTCATTTCTAACAAGCAGAGATCTCTGTCATTGACATCATTGTCGTCATAAACTCATAAGCTCTCGGTTTAGGCAGAGAAGTCTTTCTGGGAAAGCCGGAAGGTTCCGGAAGACGACGACTGCCGACTGCAGTCTCATCCCGTGTTCTCCAGGATACTCCAAAAGTGAGTCTTTCATAATGTTGCAGAAACCATAGACATCCTAGACGTGACGATATTAATGTGTCCACTTTTTATTGGACTAGTCAGAGACACGGTTACGCATTCAGTTATTATTGCAAAGAGTATTGCAATGTTGTACTATGAAGCCAGAAATATATGAAGTATGAAGTATGAAGACATGACATTGAAAGTCTATTCTCGTACACACGTGGCTTGAGGAAATCTAGTGTGGGAAGATGAGATTGCGCTAATGACGTCTCGCGCATAGCACACATTAGCACCTCACCCTCCCGTCTGTTCTTGCCTCCCAATCTCGCCATCTTCCAATTGTTGCCTAGAGTGGGCATAGAGGAGGACGGGAGATTGAAAGACGCCACAGAGTTCTTCATTTAGTCTTCGCCACTCGTCCACCCACTCTTCCCTTTTCCTTCTTCCCTACCGATTGCGTAATAAGACAGCGCTAAATTATACGCGCACCCTGTGAACGCCCTCGATTTTGCATATTCATCAATTATTCAATCAGAGAGTGGCTGCCACAAATAGCAGGCTCGAAATTCGTCAGTCCGTGGAGAGTTACCAAGTAACGTCTGCACTGAGTGGCTGGACTGAAGAGCCACTGGTGTACGATCCATAAATCAGTCGTCGAAAGCTAACACATTGCGGCAGAGTGTGACAGTGGCGAGGCGGGAACGCGTCCCCGAAATGTGACGAGGATTAGTGGAGTCGTAGCGCGTGACGACGCCACGCACTAGTAGCACTGTCAACTCACGTTACTCTGTGAAATAGTAACGGCTAAGTCAGACTCGATTTCATATCAATGTATCAAAAAGCAGCGTTGTGATACAAAAAGACACTTTTCGAGAAAAAGACACCTTTCGAGAACTGAGGGTGCGCGGCCGTTCTGAGATCTCGCTGAGGATCTTTGCCAGCAAAAAATGGTTATCACTTCTACTTACATATAGTAACGTGTCTCATTCAGGAACGCTGGTCTGTCTGCACTGGCATGTGTGTACGCCAAGGTGAACGACGCGCACAGGAACTGCTGTGTGCGCAAGCAGTGCAGTGTCAAGAAGACAGCCGATGGAAAGCACTCCCTCAAGATCAAGTGCAGCGCCGCGCCCTGCGTCAAGAAACTCGTCAAGGCTGTCAAGCGCTCCTTCTGATCTCCCACCTATCAACCTATCATTTTTGCATTCTCAAACACCAACTTATCGAATTCTCTTAACTTAAGCAAACCAGCATCCACCTTATAATGTGCACTGCACACTCACAACTACCGTAAACTAAACCTATAATATACTGTACATGTACATACATATATTGGCGCGCATGTAATAAACCGTTCTACTATCGTGCAACGCAAACAGATCTCATAACGAATTATTGTGTCTAGTGCTGTGTGATTGAAATAGACTTGAACGCCGTCGACCCTCCATAAACAACGCGTCGTCACACCAGGCCCCGCCCACTGGAGTCGCAGACCCCCGCCCCCCAGAAGAGCCATTCCACTGTGCGCAGTCCGCCCCGACCCCACCTCACACACAGAGAGGTCCGTCTCCCCCCCCCTCTCTCTCTCCCCCTCTCTCTCCCTCTCTCATCCCCTCTCTTCAGATGCAGCCCCGTCAGTTCCTTGCCGCCTGCCTGCTCCTGCTGGTTGCTGTTCTGCAGTTCGCCTCCGCCCAGAGGTGCGTCCTCCTCTCTCCCTCCCTGTCACTCACCCCCGCCTCTTTTTCGAATCACCAGCGCGTGTCGCCCGCTTTTGTCACGCCTTCCAATTAGCATCGTTCAAGCGGCGCAAAAAGTGTCGCCAGAACCGCTACGAATTAGCGGTGGCAAATGAGTGGCGGGAGGGACTTCCTGGTACTGCTCTTCCAGAAATGATGCTACAGCCACCCCACCACAGACCACTAATAATGCACAATTGCGTTGCCTTCCTTTCCTGCCTGCCTGCCTCACTTGAAATTGCGCGTCCGGGTACTGGCTGCGGGTATGCTTTGCTGGGGGACACATAGGAGAGTGTATGAGAGATGCATAGGATAGGACGGCATCTATGCTATAAGCACAGTCGTTCGGCGGTCGGATGGTGTCTGTCCCAGCAGCCGGCAGCCACATCACATCACGTCTTCCCTCTCCCCCCACCCCCACCCTCAAGGGTTCCTTTCTCGTATTTGTATAGCTGAGAGAACATTGCCAATCAACGGCTGCTCGCAACTTGCACGCTTGCACCTGCTAGATTAGACCGAAACTCAAGACTATATTGAAAGCCTGATATTGAAAATCTAGAGAATTCAACGTCACCCCCGATTCTTTCACATGATGGTCCCGGCCGGTAGGTTTACACATTCGGTCTGGTGGTAGGGACCGAAACCGAATGTGTACTATGAATAATTCAACATGATTCTTCTTTGAATTTCTTGTAATTATGCATTCTCCGGCCCACCGCATTTCGGGTGTTATTTGGTTACTTGGCTGTCTATAAGACACTTTTTGAAAGACAGTATACATTTGAATATTGCGATTCACGAAAAGAAAGCAGGAATAGACCCAGCGGTCCGGAAATCCGGATACCCCAACTAGTCATAGCATAACTGCCGTCGTCTTTTGATTCGGTTTCTGTCATAAGATACAGCCATAGTATCCATAGTCATCCAGTGGGCGCGATACAAAACAAATAAAAGAGAATAGGTAACATATAGAGCCATAGTATATAGAATTTCATGGAGAAAGCGCGTGAATCAGGTGTCACAGGAAACTCGTACGTTAGACTAGTAATAGTACACCGATCGGTATTCGACCCGTTTACCATATGTCAACCTACTCCACCCACATCCTGAAACGTCACGCATTCAGCGCTCCGATTACAAAAGCAACTCCAGTGGGACTTATTTGCATAATCTCTCGACTGACCGATGCCTACGCACCTCGTAGCATAAAGCACAGCGACGCTTATACGCATGGTTACAAAAGTCATGGTTTGCATGACACTTCCGTTCATATTCTTGGGGTTCAATTCTCATTTTGCACCTGTCCTTCTTTCGGCGCCTTTTTGCTTTTTTGCTTTTTTGCCACCTTTTTGCTTTTCCCCTTATCGAAACGCGCATACTAATGCCCTCCACAACACTGCAATACAATTATGCCACTGCGATCAAACCATATTGAGACAGACACACGTGTGTGTTCATGACTTGAATGCATTTGTTTCAGTGAGGATATGTTGCTGCGACCGGCGCGCTCCGGAGCCAAGTTCATCCGATTCGGTCGCGGAGGGGCCAAGTTCATTCGGTTCGGGCGGTCTGGAGCCAACACATGGGTGAGTGAGCAACTGCTACACACTCTCTGCGAACACTGACACTCCTTCTCTATAAGCACAAACAAAACACTCGAAATGTGTGGACCGAAAACCGTGTAATCAACACCGACCACCTTCTGCCTATTCTCCCCCTCTCTCTCCTTCCTTATCTCTTTCCTGTTCTCTCGTTTGCGCATCGCCGCCAGTCCCTATTGCATTACTCTCCCATCATTTCTAATCTAATGGAGTGCCTCTCTCTGTCTCTCTCTCTCTCTCTCTGTCTCTCTCTCTCTCTGTCTCTCTCTCTGTCTCTCTCTCTCTGTCTCTCTCTCTCTGTCTCTCTCTCTCTCTCTGTCTCTCTCTCTGTCTCTCTCTCTCTCTCTCTCTCTCTCTGTCTCTCTCTCTCTCTGTCTCTCTCTGTCTCTCTCTCTCTCTTTCTCTCTCTCTTTCTCTCTCCGAGCGCGCTCGCGCCGCTCTTTCAAAAACCACATATACCTCGCCAATAATACTTTCATCCATGAATAACAAAGAGTCTTTTGAACCCTTGAGCTGCGCGAATTGCGTCTACAATTAATTTCAAGGATGAAATGTGTTCTCTGGACTAATAAACGAGGGCTCGAAAGTAGTGAACTAGTGACCAGAGAGCATTCGATCCATCAAAAATGTGAAAGGCCTGCGTAGTGAGAACCCACTCCTACTCTCTCCCTCTCATAATGGCTGTCCACTATGCCCTCCAATGGTATGTCCATAGACTCAAATATCCTCCACCTACTATATCCGGTATTCACTCACGTCATTCAAAACACGACACCGAGTGGTACACCAATCTCTCCCCCCATTCTTTCTGCCACCCATTGACAGTGTGTCAGGATACGAATCCATCGCGGCACTTCCTCGGCCCATTGATGGTCGTGGGTATCCAATGTCGGAATCGCGCTCTTTTCCTCTTTCCATGCGTGTTTCCTGCCTCATTCCAGACGAACGCTCAGCCAAAAAAGAGACAATCTGAAACATTAGAACATTAATGTCACACACCATGAAACATAATAAACCCTCAGCATGACGTCACCTATTTCAGGATGATTCATTGATGGAGGACGACTCGCAGCTGTTTGAGAAGAGGGCGGCTGGAGGAGCCAAGTTCATCCGCTTCGGCTAAACCTCGCCAGCCGAGCCAACAGCTGATCGCCCATCTGATCAGCTGATCAGCCGATCGCAGTGCCATCTGATCAGCTGATCGACTCTCTAGTCCAGTCAGATCTCTATCTTCCTCTCTCCACCCCAAATACCGTCGCCTTGTGTGTAACCCGCATGATAAAAATGTTCGGTTGTTTTTCCCGTGCCCTTTTCGGAGTGTTTTCTCGTAGACGCTCAAATCCCTGATAATTGGAAAGTGGTAAAAACACAGACGAAAAATAGAAATCGATGGAGAGAACAAATTAACAAAGTCCCGATGTATAGTTTCACCTCTGACTTTCCATTGGCTAGCAACTTGTTACTCATAGCGCAAATTGCCAGTTTCATATGATTTCATGCTGCAGTAGTTTATCAGATAACCCATATACATCACACTTTTTGATACATAAATATTACCCCATTAATCAACAAAAACACGTCACTCGCATCGAAACTCAATCGTCCCAAGCCACTAAAAGTATAGAAGTCAGCTCCCGTGTCTACTCTTGTTTTCAATCAAATCACTCTCCCCTCCTTCTCCTCCTCCTCCTTCCCCTCCTCCTTCTCCCTCACTGCTCCTTTTCCTTCCTCCGTCGCACAATCGAGTGAACAGAGAGACAGGCAATCACCAGTACTGAAAGAGGACACTATGGACACTACATCTACATACACTCTACACCACGCACAACCTGCAAATCTCACCACACTCACCGACAACTATGAGTAGAGAGACGAACATGAGTGTGGGAATGAGGAGTGCGTAGATCTGTGGAGGGAAGAGGGAAGCGAGGAGGGAGTCCGGGGGGAACAGCGGCTGGAATGGGAATCAACATATTCATTCACTCATCACACTTCTTGTGTGTGCGAGCTCCCCCTCTGACAATTGCATCCATCCTGTTCTTATGCGGTGCCCGAGCGAAGCGCGTGCTCAAACTCTATTCCACAAAGTCAATGGACAGAGCAGAAGGGATATGCGAATCGAGCAGTCTTAGAATCTCTCTCTCTCTCTCCGCATTGTCCGCTTTCTTCTCACCACTACATAATTGCGCAAGGCACAGCGTGCGCTGCAATCTGTGATATCCAGGTGGAATAGAGAGTAAGAATAATAATAATTTGGACAAGAAGCCAAAACACGTCGACTACTGGAGAACGTTGCAAAAGCGACCGACTGATTCATATCCCCGAAATGGTTTGGCAACTCAAAAAGCATATCGAACATTCTTGCCCGAAAACAGCCCCGTTCGGTATGCATTCTCTTCAACAATCTCTAATCTCTCTCCGCATACCACCAAACACTCACTCCTCTGTACTCTCCGCATAATCGCTTCCGGTGGCCGTCGGAATCGAAACAATGCGTAGCCCCGCGTACCGTATCAGCTGCTGCAGGCACGCTATAAACACCGCGGCAGTGACTCAGGACACTAGAAGACGTCACAACACACATAGACGGGCCCACGTCGCACCAAAACTCAATCGTCTTCAATCTGAGGAGATGCGTGCATGCATGTATCCATTGTACATCTACCGTCTGCCAACCCACTCATCCACAAAAACACGTCGCAGAAAACCTGGGTGTGCAATGTAATGTGAAAGTGTCATGCAAGGTGTGCAACAATGTTGGGTACACTCCAATTCTAAGTATAGCAGAGCTGCAAACTTCACGCGACCGATTAAATCATATTGCAAAAGTGGATTCCGCCCCTGTGCCTCCCCCACTCGCCTCGCGGGGAAAAGCAAAGTTCACAATCGCGTCACATCCTCGAATAGAACAACACGTGGGTTCATAAATAAAACAGTTCCATTACAAGATACGGAAACGCGCAATGGGTGGGCGAGAGCCCTCTCTCTCTCTCTCTCTCTCTCTCCCCTGGCACAATGCAACATAAGCATTAATACATCATGTACTCACTCCTCTCTCACCTGCATGCCAAATCTTTGCACTCCGAGTCTCAATGGAACTCATACGCGGAACCATATGATACGAATACAAAACAAAACCATATCATAAAATTTGCAGTAGTGTGGATGTACCCACCACAATGTACATCCACACTATGAGATAGGCGAGTCCAGTCGAGAAAGAGGCGAAGAGAGCGGAACCCAGCCAGCGAGAACCCTCCACCAACATTCTAAAAAACTAGTACTATGATTTTTATATATAACAATCTTTAAAAAAAATTTTTCTAATTTCCTGCAGTCAAAAATCGAAAATTGAATTGAATTCACTCGACCTTTCAGGGCTCAAGCATCGAATTCCGCGGCAATCACTCAACCGCAAACCCCATAAATTCCGAATGAAACTTCGGAGGGACACCATCTCTCTCCCTCTTTCTACGTGCGCCGCGCTTTTTCCTCCGGTCATTCATCACACACTCGTGCTAATAGATATTCTGACACGATCTGTCCGCATTATGCCGGAATGAATGAATGAATGAATGGATGGCTGTCAGGCACTCTCCCAAATACCACGTGCTGCTTCCTCATATCCACCTCCCAATGACCAACTTACACCATCGCGCGCGCAAAATCCACGTCATTTTTAGACTACATTCCACTACCATAATATGCGTAACTTGGTGGGAGGAGATATATACTACACAAAAAGGCAAAGTGGATTGCGTGTGTGCAGTCAGCTCGCACCTGCAATGTCGAGTAATACAATAAGGGTTGAGGAGGTTCATGTGAGTAGTTTCATAAATAGTATAACGTGCCAAGGTATCACTAGTGTATGCAAACACTTCCCCGTTTCATAAGTTCAAGGCCATTCACGAAATGGGCAAAAACATTTTATTCACAACAGGGAAACGTGAGATACTTTCAATACCGGATCTGATAACAACGGGAAGCACTGAAAACAAATACGGGCATTCTTCTCCCATCTACACACTCTTCTGCTCCGGCTCCTTCTCCAATTGGAGCAGCCGCTTCTCCACCTGCCCCACTGCCTCCACATACACATCCACACTGAAGCCACACTGCTCTAGAGAACGCCTGGAAAACAGTCATTAGGTACATATAGTCCGACTGCAACATACTCCACTATGCAACCTTCAACAACTACTGCTTCCCTCTCCCCTCCCTCACCTCATCGCCTCTCCCACTCGCTTCCCGTCGGCGACACTCGCAAAATGGTGCGACAGCTCGTCCTCACGCATCGCGCACATACTGCAACATATTCTAATCAATACTACTATCATCAATCATATAAATACAAAACGTAATAGACTTAACAAAATCGACGCTGGCTCACAACGAGATAGTATTGTCATACGGGACTCACCACCTCCAGAGCACTCTAACGACGGCGCGCGCGTCTCGCTTCGACCATCCAGCCAGCTGGTGCGGAGGTGGCTGCAGGGAACCAGCCAGGTGGAGAAGGTGCTCTTAACAGATAGTGGAACGAAATGGAAGCTGAAGTGAGAAGGAGAATCAGCACCCACCTGCATATGAGCTCTCGTTCAAGTGTCGCTCGAGTTCCACCCAACTGAAACCGTGTGTGCATTGCCCATCCTCCATCCTCTCCCCACCTCGGTTTCAGTCCCTCCACCAGTATCTGTGTCTGCCGCGAGCGCACGTTGATGTGATCCACACACGGCAGCGACAGCGACTCCTCAAATCACACGACTATCCAAGCACATTCCGGGAAAATACAGACAACCCGAGTGTGTCATGTGAACCCACCTCCAACTTCTCCTCCAACATCTCGCCGCGCATCCACTTGGCCATCATGCGGTCGGTCTGCAACGGGAGGATGATCCACCCATCTCTCTCTCTCTCTCTCTCTCTCTCTCTCTCTCTCTATCCACTGCACCCACCTCGGTTCCCGGCTGCCTGCCACCCATTCGGATCAACTCCACAGTCCGGCGAGTCAGCCAACCACTGAATCACACCATTCCATACATCTGACACCAGACACACCAACCCCTCCCCACCCACCTGACCACCGTGCCTGCCCTCCGCATCGCCTCGTCCTCCCTGCTGTCTCCCTGCTCCTTCTCCTTCTCCTCCTCTCCCTCTTCTCTTCCTCCCCCCGTCCTCTCCTCATCCACCCCCACTCGACCCAGCATCTCGTCTCCCTCCATCCGACCGTTCCCGATTTTCTCCGCCTTCCGAGTCGCCCGCAGAGCTGACGGCTGCAACACAGGAAGTGTTTCAATCTCAAACTTCCTCTTACAGAAGCCACGAACCGTGATGGGCAGCGGTTCAATGAGCAAGGGTCCCTTCTTCATCTTCTCCCCTCCCACTCCTCGTCCTCTTCCCCTGGGTGTGAGCTTGGCGCGCACGCGAGCCAGTCGCTCCGCGTCCGATTCGGAGGAAGCTACGAGAAAGTGAACGAGTCAGTACCCCACGGTCCACCCTCACCTTTCTCCGACGTCTTCGTCTTGGGGCTCACACCCAGCTTCGACACTGCCGCCGTCACACTCGACACGTCTCCACACTGTAACAAAACCGTTTAAATAAAGCAGGGGATTTTCACACATGGCAACAAAAAAACAAAGGAAAAAACGGACCGTCTTCTGCTGAGTGACGAACCGCTTGACACTCTCCACGAAACACTCGTCGTCAGCGTCGAGCGGCTGAATTCTCTCTCTCTCTCTATCTCTATCTCTATCTCTATCTCTATCTCTATCTCTATCTCTATCTCTCTCCCTCCCTCCCTCCCTCCCTCTCTTTCTCGCCACCCACCCTCGTCTCCTCCACCTTCTCCCCCGCCTCCGTCTCCTCGTCCTCCGCACTCGACGCTGCGTGGTCGGCGATCTGAAATACAAATGGAAACGGGTCTAACATCTGCTGCCACCTTGAGATCGTGCAGGCTGGCGACAAGTGTGTCGGCGACAATCTCCACTGTCTGCGTGCGGGTGGAGGGATGGCGGCGCACATCGGTGCACAGGGGGCGGACGAGGGGCAGAGTGGGGGCAGACTGCACTGTGCCATCCGAGAGATGCGCGGGCAGGGGCGGCAGTGAGACGGGCACCGCTGAAGTTGACATATTGACACAGACGATCAGACGCATCTGATCCAATTGCATATCATGTGATGAATCAAAAAAAAAATGATGTGATGGCGATGAAACATTGCAACATGTGGGAGGACCTCGGATAAGAGGGGATAACTGTTTGATTGAATTGACTTGACGCACTCGTCTTGTCTCCTCGCAGCCAGAGTGGCTCGTCTGCCAGTTGTGCCCTGATCTGTCCACTCGCCGAGTGGCACTCCGAACAGCAGAACTTGCCCCGCTCACCGCACACCTCGTAGATCTGAGCAGTTATTTTCTTTATTTGTACTATATTAGCATATTTGTTTTGTGATTCATTTACAAACAAAATTAACGTGAAACAAAACACAAACACCTTGCATACCTTCCTGGCCCTCCTGTCGATGTGGTACTTCTGCTTCTTGTGTTCTGTGACGGGTCGGGGACAGAGGGGGAGGCCGCACTGGCCGGCCAGACGGCGCTCCTCCACACACTCGGCCCACGAGTGAGCGTCCAGACACGGCAGCTGACGAGGGCAGTCTCTCTCTCTCCCCCCCCCCCCTCTCTCTCCCACCCACCACTTTCATCAGTCCTTCTAGATCCATCGTCTTCTCGCTCAACAACATGATAGCCACGAAAACCTTCAAAACGTAAAGTACACCTTATATTACAGTGATCCTTTCTCCTTCCCCACCTTCTTCCGCAGCCGCTTCTCCTCCTCGGCTTTTGCCAACAAAGCAGCCTGCAACATGGTTGTGAATAAAAAAAATAGAATTGAACTTTCAAACCGAAAACGAGCATTACTTCAAGGTGAAAATTTGAATCAAACAAATTTTACCTTCCTCCTTTCCGCCTCCTGCTCCTTCTCCGCTTCTGCCACCATGCGTAGCTGTTTCTCCGATAGTGACGTCATCTGATCACAGTAATCATAATCCCATCGGCAACCCCGTTTCCCGAGATATCAAAAAGTTGCAAACTTGTGAAACAGAGTACCCCACAAGAAATCCACAATAGTAAACATCTTCATTACGAGATCTGAGAATCAGAAACACGAATACATCCATATCCACAACCAAACTCACTCCTTCTCGTATCACGAGTAAAAAACAATAACACAACGCAATACAGTATCACATCTCGATCGATAAAAACTCTCTAAGCTGTAAGAAACAAAAAAGAACGCAACTATACATGTCTAATCTATGCAGTATGAGTATATCACAGTGAGCGATTGTGCTTGAGTGGACCCGTATCCCGTCGCCACTCAGTGGCCGACGCAAAAGTCGAGAATGTTTTTGAGGCGCTGTCCGCACGTGAGCTCGTCGTAGTCTCCCAGCATGCCTCCGTGGCCTCCGTGGCTGTGCGCGTGCTCGCTGTCGTCTGCAACACAACAGTCAGCACACGACAATCTAGCACACCCTCCTCTCCATCCCCACTCACCCCCTCCTCCCCCTCCTCCATGACTGTGTCCATGCCCTCGCCCGCCCCGACCGCGCTTCAGCCGACTGTTCGTCGTCTCCAGAGCAGAGATCTACAACAACCAATCAATAATCACATCCAGGTAATCAATAATCAATCGCTACCTGCACGCACTGCTGGAGGAATAGTCCGCTGAGCATGAGAACGTGGAACATGGCGAGAACGACGGTGATGAACAGCCAGGCGTATCGCTCCACCACAAGACCTGCAGGGAACACGTCGTCTCGATCCCCCCTCCCCCTTCCACTCTCCACTCACCGAGGGACGCTCCCCGCAACTCGTATCCGATAAACGAGATGGTGGCTGCCGAGAAGATGAACGACGACAGAGCCACCATCGACACAAACACCATAAACTCTCTGAAACAAGACAAATAGACCAAACTACCGTAACGCTCCACCGTACCTCTGATTCTTCCTCGTCACACAAGCGTTCACCCACGGGCAGTGGTGGTCAAATGCGCGCACGCAACTGAAAAGGATTTATCAATCAACTCCTCCTCCTCCTCCTCCTCGCTACTCTACTCACTGATCACATGTGGCACAGTGCTTGCTGAAGGGGGGTTTGGGCACGTAGCAGGTGAAGCAGAACGACTCCAGCCGGTTGCCCTCCACCAACTCGATCAGCAACTGCTGTCGGTTCGCTGCAATACGCCGTCTCTCCTGGCCATTCCCTCTCCCACTTCCTCCCCACTCACTGGGCGGTGTGATCCTGCCCGGATTGGCGTACAGTATCCGCACGAGGCTCATCCACAGCAGGGCACTGGCCAGCACGTAGCCGATCTGCGCCCACCACGGAACCCAGCCGTGCACGTAGTAGAACCTGCAAACCATGATAATCAGCACATCCACCAGCAACATCGTAGGCTCCTCTCCCCCTCCCCCCTCACCAAGTGCACGTCATGGTGCTTCCCTCTGCGACCGTCACACCCAGCGGGTACAACGTCTTCACCATGTCGAAGCGAGCATCCATCCTGCAAAGGGTTATTCTACAGTCAACTAATAGTGCTAAAATAAGGTATACTGTAGAAAGAACCTCAATCGAACGGCGAGAGCGAAGAGAAGTAGAATGGCGGCGGCGAACGCGTAGTGGATAGTGTGGAACAGCACCGCCGACACACCAAACAGCAACACTGCAAGGGCACATTGACACTACTCCATTCGCACTTCACACTCACCAGGCAGCGTGAACTCCCTGGCCTTGCGGAGTGAGTCGTTGTCCTCGCAGCAGCGTCTCTTGGACCGGCCGGCCGCAATGTCCATCCGCCGGCCAGCAGCCTCCAACGCGCGCACCGTCGCCTGGTTGCGCGTGTTCCTGAACAGCAATGCATGTACATGATACATCCACATCCTCTTACTTTCCCCGTACCTCGCAATATCGATAGGCGTCTCGCGGTCCTTGTTCATCGCGTACGGATCAGCACCGGCCGCCACCAGCTCCCTAGACACGTGATGATTGATTGTGAGAGAAAAGAAAAGAAATGCAAACAACTCACTTGATCGCCGTCACGTTCCTCTCCTGTGCGGCAAAGTGCAGAGCAGTGTTGCCCTTAAACAGACAACATTTTCACATATCATAAATATTACGCTTCAGCAACGATTAATCTCATATAAGCATCACGTGAAAAGCAATAATTGAGGCTTGGATGATTGAAGTTAATAGAATAACCAAGCAATAAAAAAACACTTACTTGAAGATGTTCAGTCCTGCCAACATCCGCCCCTTCCCGAACCAGGACACGAATCGGGAACATTCCATACGTGCGCAGAGCAGCCCACATCAGAGCAGTCATACCTCAACATCAACAGTAAAATACACGTCGCAGTCGCCAAATCACCACCACCAATCACCAGTCATGTGCTGTGGTGCCACCATCTACCAAAGACCAAGTGACACAGCAGGGAGGGAAACCGAGAAGGAGAGATAGAGGAGAGGGGCTGGGACGGACAGACAGACGGACAGACTGACCCTTGTGGTCGGCAATATTGACAATCTTGCAAGGCGACTGATGCTTGGAACCACTCTCCTCCTCCTCCTTCTCATTCTCTACAACAAGCGGCATGCCACACCGAGGGGGACCACACTACAGACACGCCAGCACCATACTCACCGCTATTGTCGGGCACATCCAACTCGTGCGGGTACTTGGCACACATGTACGCAATCAGAGGAGTGAAGTTGCCCTGCAAATCAATCGATACGTCAATCAATAAATCGATATTTTATTCCTCACCTGGACAGCAAGATGGAAGGGCGTGTATCCCTGCGAGTCGCGCACATTGCACGCAGCGCCCGCCTAACAATTACAAAAATAAAATAAAAAATAAATTTCACACCAACTACTATGATCATTGTTAAATAAACATAATGACGATAATCGTGCGATAGTGAATCAATAGCACACCGTACCCTGACGAGTAGCTGGCTGGCGTAGAGGTGGCCGACGCGGGCCGACCAGTGCAGCGGAGAAGACACCAGGATACCACCCAGGATGTTCACGTCCGCGCCCTCCGACAGAAGACTGAAAGATACAATACACAATCGAAATTTGTCATGAGTTCTGCTGTTTAGGTGAATCATGAGTGAAATAAAAAAGCAGCTCACAATCAAATACGTGTAAAAAATAAAGTTAACGCGTATTACTGACAACTTGATCTCCTCCGGTCGGTTGTTGATGGCTGCCCAGTGGAGGAGGGAGCAGCCGTCCGCGTCCAGCGCGTTCGGAGACACCCCGTGAGAGAGACACTGCTTCAGCACTACAACAACAACAACACATTAACCGAAACATGGAAACATACGTTGCAATGTGAATGACATAAGTGAAAAATTCAAAAGTAATCAATTCCATTCAAGCGCAAAGGAAAAAAACGCACCATCGAGTTCGCCCTTCTGGCAGGCGTCGACGGCCCGCATGAGAGCATCGCCCGGCAGCAGGGTGCTCACGTGCACCTCAAACACAAATATACACGTCAATCAAACCACATGATCCAACATTGTTAAACTTCTCCCAATCCCTCTCCTTGGCATTCATATTCTTGAAATTGCGGTACCACTAAACGTCAATCGATACTCGATCGATATGGGGCGACCCACCATGGCTGGCTGGTCGTGCAGCTGCGGTCTCATGTTGGGGGTGTCTATGGGGACTCCTCCGGTGCTGGTGGTGGGTGTGGAATGGGCCGAGTCTCCGGTCGGGTCCGCGCCGATCGACGATAGAGACGCATCGTCCATCGCCGCCCGCACACACACTCACGCTACAACAACACGATTGTACAATGTGAAAGTAACGCTACCGCGACCAGCAAAAACGAAACGCGGAAAGCAAATGACAACAATCGACCACATGACGGAACGGGAAATGAGCGTGAGGCGGGTGCGCGCAATTACAGCAGTTACCGGGAATCAATCGAACACTCACACAGAGGCAACCGAAACCACCTGGCCGACAGTGGTGACTGGATGACTATGACTCACAACGCCATCGAGCAACCCTGTTCACAGAGCACAGAGCCGACAGTATTGACATAACAACCGCATCGCACCATAAGAAATGCGCAATGTATGCGGAAATGCGGACAGTACTTGGGGATACGAATCCACTCACTCTCATCACACAAATACAAATACGCTCACTGTACGCCCAATGCGAGCCGAATCGATAGGGATGACTCGCACGTCCGGGTATGACTGACATTCCCTTTTGTCAAACCGGTACAGTGAGCAGAGAGTGCACCCCGTTCACTCTTTTTTTTACAACGCAACATCACTGCACAACAGATCACGTATGTAGGTATCGCAGTGGCACAAACACTTCAAAAAAACACCCATCACACAAATCAGAAACGCACGTTCACCTATACAAATGGTTTATTACCGGATCGTTTCATTATTTATAACTATGTAAAATAAACAGTCAAATCAAACAAATAATACACTAATATCTATGCTCTACATATTACATTTGTGCATTCGGTGATGGTGGTGGTAGATGGGTACAAGAGGGCAGGTCGTCCCTTTAGTAGGAGCGGACCTTGGGGGGCACCCAGTCAGTCTCGTTCTTGTCGAGGGTGGTGTCGATAACGGGGCGGTACTCGAGGGTGACCTTTCCGGTCTCGATGTCCGAGGTGATGATCGTGTGCTTGCGCCAGTGCTCCTCGAACGACTTCTTCGTCTGTCCCTCCAGCTCCTTGCTGTAGTCCAGCTCGTCGAGACGGTCGGGGAAATCGTCGCGGGCGTGCGCTCCGCGAGACTCCTTCCTGTTCTCGGCAGCCACGATCGTCTGCGAGGCATTGATGAGCAGGTTCTGCAGCTCCAGGGTCTCGATCAGGTCAGAGTTCCACACCAGTCCCTTGTCCGAAACCTTGAGGTTCTTCTGCTCCTTGTACAGGTCGGCAATCTTGACGAGACCCTCCTGAAACACAATCAGTTATTCCTCACTCTGCCTCTGTTCAGCCAACCTGAAGGATATCTCCACGGCGGAACACGGCCGCGTGCTTCTGCATAGTCTTCTGCATGTTGAGGCGCAGATCGGCGGTGGGGATGTCTCCCTTGTTGAAGCGGAGCTTGTCGATGTTGGCAACGGAGGCCTCTCCGGCGTCCTTCGGGAGATCGGGCACTCCCTGTCCGGGCTTCGTGTCCTTGAGGATAGAGATGGCGCAGCTCCTTCCGAAGATGACCAGATCGAGGAGCGAGTTGGCTCCGAGGCGGTTAGCTCCGTGAACGGAGTGGGCGGCGCACTCTCCAGCGGCGTACAGTCCAGGGACCACCTGGTCTCCCTTCTCCTTCGTGTAGCTGATAACCTCTCCCTTGTAGTTGGTCGGCACTCCTCCCATGTTGTAGTGCACGGTGGGGATGACAGGAATCGGCTCCTTGGTCACATCCACTCCGGCAAAGATCATAGCCGTCTCCGAGATACCTAAAAGAAAAAAATCGTTGAAAATATCATTTAGTTCGTAAAACACAACACAGTGACACATGACTAACCAGGCAGGCGCTGCTGGAGCTGCTCGGCGGGCAGGTGGTGCAGCTGCAGGTAGATGTGGTCCTTCTCCGGTCCAACTCCGCGGCCCTCCATGATCTCAACCTGAACACAAAATCATGTTTGTAAAAATATACAAATGTGAGATTTTTGATAAACAACTAACAGTCATGGAACGGGAGACGACGTCACGGGAAGCAAGATCCTTGGCGACAGGGGCGTAACGCTCCATGAAGCGCTCACCGTTGCTGTTGACCAGATAACCTCCCTCTCCTATAGAAAAATAGTTGTCACAAGCATATTTCGAATTACTGAATAGAACATACCGCGAGAGCCCTCGGTGATAAGGCATCCAGCTCCGTAGATTCCGGTAGGGTGGAACTGCACGAACTCCATGTCAGAGTTGTTGATTCCGGCACGAGCAGTCAGAGCGGTTCCTGAAATATAAAAAATACTAATACTACTGTCTGATGAAATGACATCAGAAAGAATAAATGACAATATACTCACCGTCTCCAGTGCAGGTGTGGGCGGAGGTGCACGAGAAGAAGGCACGTCCGTATCCACCGGTGGCGAGCACGGTGTTCTTGGAGCGGAAACGGTGGATGGATCCGTCCTCGAGGTTCATGGCGACGACACCGACGCAGGCTCCTTTCTCCATGATCAGGTCGAGGGCAAAGAACTCGACGAAGTAGTTGCAGTTGTACTGCAGGGAGGCTCCGTAGAGGGTGTGGAGAAGCGAGTGACCGGTACGGTCAGCGACGCAGCACGTCCTGTGAGCCTGTCCTCCGCGACCGTAGTCGTTCGACTGACCTCCGAAAGCGCGCTGGTAAATCTTTCCGTCGGTGGTACGTGAGAACGGCATTCCTACAAATCAGAAGTGATATTACTGTTATTTGTAAAGTACAAGACAAACCATAGTTCTCGAGCTCAATGACGGCACGCTCGGCCTCACGAGTCATGTAGTGGATAGCATCCTGGTCTCCGAGCCAATCAGATCCCTAAAGTTGGGTGTTTTCAGGTTGTTTGTTTGTGTTTTTTGGATACACTTGTTATAAGGAATAGTGTGCATGTGATTTTGAAAGATAATTGCGCACCTTGACGGTATCGTAGAAGTGCCAGCGCCAGTTGTCGGGGTTCATGTTTCCGAGAGCGGCGTTGATACCTCCCTGAGCGGCGACAGTATGGGAACGGGTGGGAAACAGCTTGGTAATGACAGCGGTCTTAAGTCCTCCCTCCGACAAACCCATAGCGGCACGCAGACCAGCTCCTCCTGAAACAATCCACGATAAGATTGTTAGCATGTTTCATTGTTATTCACCAGCTCCGACGACGACAGCGTCGTAGGCGTGGTCGACGACCTTATACTCAGCCATGTTGCCGGTCTTCACCTGGCTGGCCGCAGCCGACATGCTAATGGAGCGCGATCCGAGACCGCGAGCTGCCGCCGTCAGCATGGTCTGTAAAGACGTTTTAATCGATAGTGATTTGAGCAATGAAACAAAGGTAAAACAGCGTAAACAAGTCAAGCACACTTGATAGAGCGGGACCAGGGTTACTGAGTAGAGAACGATTACAACGAAGAAACGACACATAAAACGCAACACGCACTATTGCTTACGCAGTAGTAGACGGATAACGAAATGACGTCCATCAAGAGAAGTTGACCACATTGAAAAATAAATACAAAAACAACAATAACAAAAAACAAACTTGCTTTACACAAACAAAATTGCACGGAAAATCGTACAGAGCAATACTTTAGAGTCAATCTCTTCGCGGTGGGACCATTTCAAAGTTATGTACACACAACGGAGAAAAATCTACCTTAATTCCACCAAGCAAGTTCGTCAATAATACAAACAATTTATTCTGAGACAAATTAAATTAATTACAAATATACAAACATTTTACAAAATGTATCACAGTGGGATCACTTCTTGCGGAGGCACTGGTGGGCAGCGTGAACAGCTTCGTCCAGCTAAAATCACAATTTTTTTTTACTGAAACACACGCGCTGAAAGACCTGTTTCGAGAGTTTCTCAAGTGCTTGAGGACTGATCCTCAGCTCCTTCTTCCCGTCCGTCGTCTCCAGAAACCAACGACAGCTCGCCACAGGGCGCGGACGGTCCGCGAATCGATTTGCCACCTGAATGCATCTCATAAATAATACAGTATGCTTATTCTCACCTCAACATCGATCCGGAATTGTGACTGTACATAGTTAGACGCGATCATAGAGTGGCTGATGTCCTTGCCGAGCCTCTCCACAGAAGCCTCCTCTGACAGTTCAGTCACCACCGGCAGAAGGGAGGCGACGATGGGGAACTGCTCAGTGTGCGACTCCAGACCACCCTGAATATGAGAGATAGACTCATCGCAACCGATTTGTATATATACTTTCTTTTCAGTACTTCAGCAACTGGTATACCTTGATTCCTCCTTTCACCATGATAGCGAGTCGCAGAATCGCCAGTACACTCGACTTGACACGCTCCACAGACACATCCAGACGATCTGAAGAAGGATGTTTCTCTGTCTCTCCTACCCTTCTCGTCTTTCATCTCTCTCTTCCCCCCTCCCTCTCTCTCCCTCTCTCTCTCCTCTCCCTCTCCTTCTATCTTTTTCCTTCTCCCTCTCCTTCTCCCTCCCTTCCCCTATTTCTAACCTGCCATCATTGCATAGTTGCTCTCTGTGAGTCCTACTCGAACAAACTTTGACACAGCTTCGTGTAGCATAACAAGAGCTGAAAAACAAAATAATTCTCTTTCTCCCTCTTCCCATTCCTTCTCTCACCTTCCCCTTCCACCCACTCCAAACTCTTTAGCAACTCCGTCACAACCTTCCCGTCTGGAGGCATCTACAAATGATCCAAAATATATTAAATCTCCATAATTCCGAAATATCTAAATGGTCCCGAACCACACTCCAATCTATTATAATCACAACAACCAATAACACAGGTATATGTTGTTAAATCTTTATCCGCAATTATATTATGCACGCATATACAAAAATAACACTTTTTGATGCAAACACACTGCATGGTTTGAGCAACGCGTAAGCCAGACAGCATTCAAAACACGAGAAATCGATACAATCAGAGAGAAACAATCAATCAATCAAACCCTACAACATATTCAATCTGCAAACCGAATCACCGTACATAATTATGTTAGTAACACCAATGAATAGAACATTTGTTTGATGATTCGTTCCAAGTTACAGGCCGCGACGAAAAAAGCACACAAGTTGGTGGGAAGGAAGAGCTATACTACACTGAATTCGCAAACAATACACACTCGATCGTCATTTAAAAAAATCACAGAGATTCGGGACTTCAACAGTTCACAACGTGGATATATCAAGGGGATACAATCGATACCAATCGATCGATACTCACACACTCTCAGTTGTCCCTGTGGAGGCTTCCAGAGTGCGGTATCTTGGGTTTGATCCAGAATTGATCAGGAAGAGAGAAGCCATCAATCGTAGCAGACAGGTGCTTGGTCGGAATAGTATTGAACGTCTTTCCATTAGTAGAGTACCTGCAATTAATCAATATCAATCAATACACAACTAATCCACTCACTTGAACATGAGTTTCATCTCTAACTCCTTCACATTCTTCGGGCCCTGTCCAGCTACCTTGATAGCAGTGTCCGAGACCTGAAATCGTTATAGGTCAACAAAGAACCTAAATAAGTGAGCCTGCAAAAATCAAAGTATCAAAGATTATATAAGTGTACCTGATCCCAGCAGTAGAGTCCCCTGTACTGTAGTTTCTGATCCCGGAAGAGAAGGAGGAAGTGCTTCGAGTCACTCTTCGCCAGCTCACCCAACACCTGCAAACAATGTAGTGTCAAACCCAATCCACAACCCGTGTATTCTATGAACCAACGAATCTCGAAATTATAGAAATCTCGCAACAGTAATGATCTTTTTGTATAATATTGCAACCAACGATGCATGAAGACCACCCACGTAGCTCCCCTTTCCCCCCTCACCTTATTCCTCGCATCCGCACTCACAGCTCCGGGGAACACACTGTACTGGAGGGCGTTGATGATCAGACTACGGTTAGATTTCGGGGCCGTCTTCGAGAACAGCTTCAGGGCTACAAAGGGAATCTCTCTCTGTCTCTCTGTCTCTCTCTCTCCCTATGTCCTTTCTCTCTTCTCTCTCTCTCTCTCTCTCTCTCTCTCTTTCTCTTCTCTCTATCTCTCAATCTCTCTATCTCCCTCCCTCCTTATGTCCTTTCTTTCTCTCTTCCTCTCTTCCTCTTTCCCTCTCCGCTTCTCCCTCTCTCTCTCCATGTTTCCATGTTCTCCTCTCTCTCTCCCCTCCTTCTCTCTCCTTCCCCCCATCTCTCTCCCCTCAACTCTCTCTACCCACTGGGCTCCTGTATGCTGGCGACGAATATCCTCTGTGGCTCCTCCACGTTGCTCATGCCTCTCGTCCTGGGTGTCATCCGCCCGCGCGCCGACGAACTGCCCTCTGTCGAGTCTGTCATCTGAAAACCACTAGGATAATCGAATAAACTCAAAGCATACAAATTGAACACATATGAGACTCATTGTCTGTCGAATCTGCACCCTGACAAAACCATCAAACATACATAAAACATAATCCTCCACAACAAAATCGTCCTCGCACCTGGCTCTTGGTGCGTATGAATGGGGGCTGGCTGTTGCCTCTTCCCCTGGCCGAGCCGCCGCCCGCCTCCGCCTGGTCCTTCTCCGCCTTCCGGCGCTTGTAGTCGTCCAGCACACGCTGTCTGCAACCGGACACGTCCCCTCTCTCTCTCTCCTCCACCCACCTGTGTTCCTCCTTCTCCCTCTTCCTCTGCTCCGCCTCTGCCTGCTTCCTCTCCTCTGCTTCTCGCAACGCAGCGAACTTAGCCTCCTTCTCGTCAGACTGGAAAACACACACAACATGAATTACTATATAATGCCATTCGAAACACAAACGGATAAAAACATACCGAAGTCCGTAATCTTCTCCTACATCTCCCTACTTCTCACCTTATTCTCCATCTCTTCCTTTCTCTTCATCGTCTTTGCCAGTAGAGCCTCCCGTTTCGCGGCTCGCTTCTGCTCCGCCTAGAAACGACAACAAAACATTGAAGAAAGACAACAATACATTTCTACAACAATCTATCAGTGTTCATTTAACACAGCTAATAGTTTCTTATTACGAATAACTTATTAAAAATCATATGATACTGACAAAATACGTTTCTCGATATTCATAACCCCTCAAATAAAATAATGAAATTCAATTGTCCTGATTCCACGTGTTTATCCTAAAAACGAACAACGACCAGTTCTATCTCCATCCCCCCCTCTCGCACTCACAATCCTGTCGAAGTCGTTGGCTGCCTGGTCGTCGCTGACCACGAACGCCGGACCCGGCGGCGTCGCACCCTGACCATCCACCACGTCCACTGAAACGCAATTGATCAACGACAACAACAACAACAACAACAACAACAACAACAACAATATGTCAACAATATGCTTCCACATCACACGAAGCGCGTAATCATATCACCAATAGCAATGGGCATATGTGTTTCATGAACCCCGAACCGACCATGTCCACTGGGATCCCTGGGAGGGGAGCACTGCGGCTGCTGCATCACTCGAGCCTGCTGCGGGGGAGGGGCGAGCATCACATCTGAACACCCATCTCTCTCTCTCCTCTCATACTCCTTTCTCCTCCACCCACCGTTCTCGGGCGCCGGAGTGTCCTCCTTCGACCGTCTCTGCTCGTAGATCATCTGCGAGACGGGCCGAGACGGCTGCTCCTAAAAATCAATTGTCAAAAAACTCAAACACAAACTACAGCAACTGTCGGATGACATATAGAGCATCTTCCCCGTTCATCGTACGGCAGTCAACGACCAGTTCTCTATGTTTACCAGACAGCATTTGAGGCATCAATTGCCCGTTATCAGCCCGCGCGAGATCATTCGACCGCGCAATTCGCGCGCTTGGCGGTCTCCTTTTTTTTTTTGAAGGGAAATGAGGGTCATTTGCAAGTCTAATGAAGCAGAGTTTTCCATCTTCTAAAGTTAATTACTCCTTTCGGAATCGAGCAATCGTTACAACATTTTGATATGTGATAGGTATCAGTAGTGCTCATCGATATCTAGTGTTCGATTTTTGATTTTTGCCTTCGTTTTTCAGTTAGAGCCCAAAAACCTTGATTTTGAGTCGATTTCCAATGGAAAACTCCAAAACTTAATTACTCCCTTCAAACTTATCGCACAGCGCCCAGTTTTCTGGAGGAGATGCCCAGATAGAATGCTCAGAGATCTCTAGTGCTCGATTTTTCGATTCCCGTCATTTTCACTGTGTTTGAGCACAAAAACACTTAATCGGGACAAATTAGCATAAAATTCTCGTCTGTCTGAAGAGTCAGCAATATTGCCGTACGACGTACGATGAAAGGGGGGAATGGCCTATAACTACTAATCCGCAGGTTGAATATGGGGACAGCGGACAGTTTTACAGTTCACACATGAACTTCCTCCCCCTCTCTCTTCCTCTTCTCTCTCTCTCTTTCTCCCTCTCCCCCCTCCCTCACCTGCTCGTTGGGGGCGGTGGGCACCATGTCCGGCTGGTTGATGAGGTCCTTCTCGCTCTTGATGAACGTCTGGTTCTCCCACGTGCGCCGACTCCGCTGCGTGTTCTGCTGCTGCTGAAGAGGCTGCAGCGGGTTAGCCTGCGAGCCCTGTACGCCATCTCTCTCTCTCTCTATCCCCCCTCTCTTTCTCCCTCCCCTCTCTCACCTGCACAGGCGGGGTCATCTGGTGCATCATCTGCCCGTCTCCCGATCCATCCATCTGCTGCATCATACCCTGAAAAAAAGAAAATACTATTCCATGTTTAAAGAAAAATATCAAATCTACACTATACGTGGAACCACGAAACTAACAACACACCAGGAACTCGTACACTCTTCTTATCTGGAAAACCGCCACACCAACACGACCCACCTGCTGGAACCCTGCTCCCTGTGCCCCTCCCTGCTGCTGCATGCCCCAGTTGGTCAGGTCCCTGTTCATCTCCAGCTGCGGCTCCGCGCGAGATGTCTGCAAAGTGCTCCTCAATCATCAACCGGACCACCCACGTCGTCTCTAACCAACCCCCGGACCACCCACGTTGTTGTGGAGTCGGAATGTGGCGGTTCCATCCATCGGCATCTGCTGCTGCTGGTCGAACATTGGCTGCATCTCAAATACATGACATTGCTATACATATGTTTCAGCCCCAACACAAAGAATAAATCACAAGAGAAAATTAATTTTCCTAGAATGATATGATAATACCATCCCAATAACACGTACCTGCTGCACCCCCGCCATTGGCTGTTGTGGCTGTTGCTGCATCCCCATTCCACCGTACGCATCCGACATCGACTGGTGCATCTGAACACGCTCTCTCTCTCTCCCTCCCCTCCCCCTCTCCACCCACCATGCCTCCCATCTGTGGCTGCTGTCCCTGCATGTACCCTCCTCCCCCTCCTCCTCCCATCTGTCCTCCCCCATATCCTTCATAGCTGCTCATAGACATTGGGTGCATCTGCATGCCAAACTGCTGCGGGGCAGGGTGCATCGGCTGCAAACAATACGCATCAGGGTATTTAGAAGAATCAGACTGCTATCAACTTTTTAATAGCTCAAACGAAGGCGCCAACGAAAACCCAAATACTACTCGCCTGCTCCATTCCATAAGGTTGCATGGGTTGGGGAGTCTGCGAGGGCGGCAGATAGTTGAGCATGCCATTCGACAACGAAGACCGCATCTAAAACCACACATAAATACCCCTCTTTCAAGAGTAACTCGTTTCCACTTGGTGGAAAAGTGGACCACTGACCGGAGGCATCATGTGCTTTTCGTATGCTCCATGCTGTCCTCCGTACATCTGATGGCCGTGCTGCGGGAACTGCTGCGACTGCTGCTGGTACATGTCCACAGTTGACATCTGCAAACTGTGTCTCAACAACGTTCTATGTGTTTGTAATATCGAATAACATCTTGTCGTATTCACTGTATTACTTCTTCTACATTCCCCTCCCCCACTCACATGCGGCGCCTGTCCATATGGCTGTGGCTGTGCGTAGTGGCTGGGCGATGCTCCATGGGGAAGGGTGCCGTAGCCAGACTGCGAGCGGGCAGACACGTTCAGGTCTGCAACAAGGACACTACTCTCTCTCTCTCCCCTCTTCCTTCCACCCACCGTGATAGACACTCGGCTGGCTGGTGGCCCTCGCGAGACGCGTCTGCTCAACTTCCAGGTTCATGCGCTCCACCTGCAATAGTACGTGTGAGAGAGGGAGAGGGAGAGGGAGAGGGAGAGGGAGAGGGAGAGGGAGAGGGAGAGGGAGAGGGAGAGGGAGAGGGAGAGGGAGAGGGAGAGGGAGAGGGAGAGGAGAGGGAGAGGAGAGAGAGGGAGAGGGAGAGGGAGAGGGAGAGGGAGAGGGAGAGGGAGAGGGAGAGGGAGAGGGAGAGGGAGAGGGAGAGGGAGAGGGAGAGGGAGAGGGAGAGGGAGAGGGAGAGGGAGAGGGAGAGGGAGAGGGAGAGGGAGAGGGAGAGGGAGAGGGAGAGGGAGAGGGAGAGGGAGAGGGAGAGGGAGAGGGAGAGGGAGAGGGAGAGGGAGAGGGAGAGGGAGAGAGAGAGAGGACGGGCGGGAGGGAGGTAAAGTAAAACGACTCACCTGTGCGGACAGTGTCTGCACCTTCTCGCCCAGCTTCTCCAGAAGAGCCGTCTGCTGATCGGGTACGGGCTAAAAGACCATAATTATCACGGCTACAATTGCAAAGAAAATGATTGTAATTACAAAGCATTTCGTGGTCAAACACACACCACGGAACATACATTCCACCAAACGACTGACCGGCTGCTGCTCGTGCTGCTTCATCAAGGCGAAGAAGGCGGCCTTCTGCTTCTCCGCCCGCTCACTCTCCGTAGCAGTGCTGCAACGTCATACATTCATTTCACTTTTTCTCTCCTCCCCCTCTCTCTCCTTCTCTCCCCACCTCTCCAGCGCCATCCTCCTCTCGTGTTCCCTCCTCTTCTCCTCCAGTGCCAGTCTGATCGACGCGGCTGGCAGCGAGTCCGACCGAGTGTACGGAGACCCGGGTAGAGAGCCCCCGTCCGACAGAAAACATACCATACATCTCCCAAGCAAATTCTGTTTCAGCACACCATAATGTCCCAGACATCCCAAATCTCATCAATCAGTCTACGGGTACGATTCTGAAAAAAGTTGTTAAACACTCACTTGCTGCTGTAATGCGCCAAAGTTGGTGACGTTAGGTCCGAATGCGGGGCCTCGCTGCGGGGGAATAGCGCGGTTCAAAGAATCGACAGTCCTGCAAATAGCAAACATGCACACGACTAGAAATCAACACCACCACTGCAACACTGAATCACACTTCCTTTTATTGCCCTAACACTTATCACAAAGAGGTGAATCAGCATACTTGTCCACAGGCGGGAAAAGTAATCAATCAATCGAAACATCGTCTCTCTTCTCTCGTCTGTGCCCGTACCTGTTGGAGAATAGGCTGTCACTACTCATGACACTCATGCTCCTTCCCTGCCCGCCCCCGCCCGCCAGGCGCTGCACCCGCGGCGGGTGGTGCGGACGGGCCGCCTGCAACAAGGACCATCACATCCCTCACGACACTTATCGTTTCATACTAATCATAACATCACTATTACGTTTCTCAATAAAAAAAATTACTCAGGGTGATAAAACAACCAATAGTCAATTCAATAGTCGTAGAAAATAACTGACCTGATTGGCGGCGCGCAGGTCGGGGATGGCTGCGATGGGGACGAATCGACGGGGCGACTGGACAGAGAAGCCAGACTGCGCAGGCTGAGAAGAGGCTGGAACGACAACGACAATAACGACAATCACACTTCTAATACCATTATAAGAAAACTGATTGCTTTGAAAATCTCGTCAAAATCCAACCTGAATGAAGAGTGGAGTCAGAACGGCTACTCTTTTCCCTACATTCCTCCACGGTCATTAGCAATGAATGGCCGAGGCGGACAGCAACAACAATGCACTTGTTGTTCAGCAACAATCATGATGAATATGTATCCGAATACAAAGCCACTCACGCGACTCGGCCAGCGGCTCGAACATGGTGAAGAGGTCGGCGAGGAACACGTCCACGTTCACCTGCAATATGCAAATTACTCTATCGACTGATCGGTCTGGATACATCACAACTTGTAACACAATTCATACCTGCAGACACTCGTGCATGTAGAGAAGGTCTTCGATCGCAAAGTGGAAGGGATTCCATTCCAGACACTGCTCACAGAATGACCTGCAACGATGCGATACGGTCTGAGAGAGGACGGAGAGAGAGAGAGAGAGAGAGGGGGGGGGCGCGAGAGCGAGAGCGACCACTCACTTGAGCAGGGTGAGGTTATACTGACAATCCGCCATACTCGGCTGCTCGTTGAAGCGAATACCTACAAAAATACGATTCAGCCAAATACCATACCCCGGAAAAGATAATTACAATAATTGTGGAAACACTGGAAATCTTAACGTAATGCACTCACTGGTCATGTTCATCTGTCCGGGTCGATAGAATGCGACGAGGGCGCAGAGGGCAGCGCCGTCGCCGAGGTCCTCGTACAGATCCTCCATCTCCGGAATCAACATCTCCGAGCCGTCGTCGCCTACGCACACAATACAAGTGAGCGAACACATACATCAAGATGAATATGCAGTTGTTCACCAGTTGTAACCTCCCCAAACTTTCAATTACTGGTAATACATCAAAAAACGTGACTCACAAGTGAACCCGCTCCTCTCGACATCGTCTCGCACCAGCAGGCATATCTTGTTGATCCAGAAGAGCAGCGCGTCAGCTGCATCCAACGGACGCTCGCGCTCGTCCACAGATGTGTGCGCACTGAATGGGAATGGCATATATAACATTATACACAGAACTAGTTACAATATGAAAGCGAAATGTGAAATACATTACATAATGCAATGAACACATTATCACTCACCTCACTGCCTCGACGGTTCGCTCGATGCTGATCACTGATCGGAGGTGCGCGTTCATCAACGCCTCCAGAATAGCAATGTGCGCCGTCTGGAAACACGGCTATCGGAGTCAATCAATCGATCGATCAATGAACTGCACACTCACCGCATGGAAGGGGTGGGCGGAGAATAGTTGTTGCTCGCTGACGGGTTGGCCTCCCTCCTCCGGTCGAAACACAGCGGGCACGCCTTCCTCGGCAAGGCACGCAAGAACAGCACCGTGCGAGAGCTACAGAGGCATAATCATTTAAAAAAACTAAATGATACAATTAACAATGAGGCACCATAAGTGTATCAACAAACGCCAATCGACCTTAAATTAGTTAATGCAAGAAATAATGTGGCGTCATTACATAATGAAACATAGACTGTACGACATACCTGGACGAGATGAGGCTGCTTGAATATCTTGGCAGCGGCCTGCGCGTACAGAGAACCGTTCGTCATCGCGGTACACACAGACGTGTCCAGACAACGGGCACCCTAATCAGCAAAGTTAGAATCAGTCCATCAATCAATCAAAACTCAATCAATCAAAATTCAATCAATCAATCAAAACTTTATCAATCAATCAATCGAACGCACCTCATTTGTGTAGTAGAAGATGTTGCGGAGCTTGTCGGGCACATCCCTGGCGTACACCCGGGTGATGAGCCACTTGACTGACGAGATGAGCTTGGCCTGCAACGGCGCCCTCGTGTTATAGCTGTTCGCCCGGCAAGAGTCAATTATCCATTGTGCGAGTCACACCAGCCGCCATGCCAGCACTCACTCACTCACTGCACTCAATCGATCCCTCTACTTCCGAGGGCGACGACGAAAATGAAACGCGCAGCTCCACCACTTTCTCCTCCACTCTCTATTCCCTCTGTCATCAGCAATGCAACGACACTTGATAGAGCCTGGGGACCAGCGACAAAAAAACCCACGCAGCAGCACTCTGTTGCAAAGAAACAAGGCTAATCGATAGGACAAATACGATCTCCCTAACAAGGAGCGCGACAAGTGGGGTGAGTGGCGTGGGAAGTGATTCAATCAGATGAGTGTGCGTACCAAAGATCAGTAATCATTTGTACAATGTATGAGTAACAAAAAAGACCGCACTCACCTCTCCGAAGTTGTACTTGTCGTAGTCCTGGATGGGCGGCATGCCTCCTCCTTCCACCATTCCCAGCATCTGCTCATCCAGCGCGTTCAACTCGTGCCGCGACATCCTCGGCTGTGTATCGGATTCCTCTTTAGATTAGCCCAAAATCTCCTTCCTAAGCGCCGCTCAAACGCGCATCTGAAAGAAATGAAAAGCGGGCTGGACAACGGAAACGGAAAAGACGACGGGAATACGAATAATCATAGAGACGGTGAGCGAGAAACATGCCAATTTTCATAAGAACAAGCATAAATAAACCACACGCAAACAATGCAACATATTAGACACGGACGGTTGAGCGGCGAGGCGAGGCGAGGCGACGGCATGCACACATAGACAAATAAGGAAACGTGGCTATCAAGCCGGGCCCAGGTGTGAATCAGATTTCTAATGACCGAGATAGCACGGTAAGCAAATAAGCCTTCTCAACCTTGCGACGTTCCGTTTCTCGCGCCAGTCAGTGAGTAGCGGGGGAGAGCGGTTGACCCGGATCGGGGCTATAGAACGACGCGACGCGGCCGCCGCGCGCCACAGCCCCGCGGGAATTCAAAATTTCGGCTCGCCACAGAGTCCAGCCAGCTGTCTTTTACGCGTTTCACAATTGTTAGAGGAAGAGAGGGAGTGCACGAGACATTAGTCATTCGCAGTTACACGGATTTATTGACCACAACATGCGCAGCTGCTTCTTCATTTCTCCCATACTACTCCGTCTAACAACACCGCGAACATGGATCTTTCTTTCTTCACTTTATCGTATATATTGGTATCCGGGAGTTCTCCTCTCTGTATTGATATATGTTCAGTCAGTATCACTTGGTTATAAGGTCTTTACTCCATCACTGGCAAAGCATACACTAACGATATCAGGCCGCACGAGGGGCGGGCCTACACAGAACAGGAAGGATCACAGAGATACAGTAACCCTATGCACAATCAATCAATACCAATTCCCTATACCACGACAACTTCATGGGAACGAACTTACTTGAATAACTTAATTGAATATTCAAGTATGAGAACACCACTAATTAATGGGGTCGGAATCATCATAAACCCAGGTCACACCGCTCCCACGCCGGAGGACATGAGATAAGCGGACTGTAAAGCTCACTCACCGCAAAGTGCGAGGAGCCATGCCTGAGGCGAGGGCGGACGGAAAGGAGTGCGTAGAAAAAGGGACTATCCGGGAGAGACAGGCACAGTGCTCACTAAGCATCCACTACACTCCTCCACAATGTCCACCCTGTACTACTGTGATGTGAACGAGTTCTCTCCGTTCGGCCCGGTTGCCCCTCGTCCCCTTACCATGCACGACATCCCATATGCGGCTACTGCCTATGGATACCCCAGCTCTGCTCATACTCACCACTATTCTACCCACTCCTCTGCTCCTTCTCGTCACACCCACCAGGCTCCGTACCTACGTCCTTCCACCACTATTGCCAAGAAGACTCGCGTCCAGGTATGTCACCTCTTTTCCATCTGACTCTCCATATCTTACATCCTCATTCCAGACGCAGCCGCCTGTGAAGACCTCCAAGCCCGTGCGTCCTCGCTACGCAGTGGCTCTGTGTGCCCGTAAGAGGGAGGAGGAGAGTGTGCCCAACCCGTTCCTCGCCTATGCGCCCATCGTCGAGAAGGCTCTTCGGGAGGGGCGCACAGTGCGGGAGACGCTCGCCTCCTCCTGCTCCTCCCCTCCTTCCACCACCCCCTCTTCTCCCACCCACGTCCCCAACCCCTTCTATGACATCGCCCAGCAGATCGCAAAACAGCGAAGCCAGACACAGTAGACACTCTCCCACTCTAGTCAATACCGGTGATGTTCGAAATCCGTTTGTGTATGATCGCTGACTAATAATGACTACTTTTAATAAAGAATCTTTTCAACAATAGTCTTCATTTCCTTACATTCAAATTCAAAAAGCGATTATTTCTAAGGACAGAGAGACAATCAGACCGATCTTGATTCTTGCAACAAAAACACATTCTTCTTCGTAACCCTTATTTAAAAAAGGCATGAAAAAGACAAAACATTAGCAAACATATTTATTTTGAACTACAACCTTTGGTATAACAACATAAGTGTGATTGGACAGGTCTCCTCTACGCATTCGTGTTTGCGTCTGGCTGGGCGTCTGGGTGGGCGGCGGCGAAGGCGGGCAGAGCAGACAGCTCCGCGTCCAGGCGGCTCAGCACAGGGAACGGGGTCATGTCCACGTTGAACCTGCAGAATCCATACTCATCCCTCCACTGTGTCTGTCCACCCCCAAAGAGACAGGTGCTGACCTGCAGACACAGAATCTACTCTACAGTCATCCCTCCGATATGTCAAAGCGTCTTCATCAGGCATCAGTCATCAGTCCGCTATCCTGCTCGACATGCATGATGCATTCGATATGTACTCGAATTAGCGATTCCGGATAGAGAGTTGTTTTCTGATCTTGATTTTCATGTACTGCCCACCCACCTCCTCGCATTGTAGACAATCGACGGGATGCACAGGTCGGCGATCGTCAGCTGGTCGCCCACCTACGAACCAATTGATAAATCAATCAATAACTGTATCACTCACCGCGTACTTGCCGGCCGTCTTCGCGAGCATACCCTCGAGGTCCTTGAATCCATCGGCGAGCCAGTGGGCGGCCCACTGAAACGGAAATATAAGCCACGCTTCTCGGAGCTCCGCCCACTTTGACTCCCTTGCCGGCCTCCTCCTGGTTAAGGTACTTGATGAGACGCACGTTCTGAATCGGCTGGATACCGGCTCCAATCTGGAACGAGATAAGGTTATAGAACGATAACCATGCCTGCCGAATCAGCCATTGAAGAATTGGTTCAGGACGTCTCTTTTTTAAGGAGAATTTTACTCAGTCGGTTCGAAACTACAAACTACTTTGAAATGTGTGGGAGATTCCTTATAAGTGAAATTCTCATTGTAAGTATACCTGAAGAGCGACGGCGCGCGCCTGAGCCTTCTGCACCGGGCAACGGGGAAGCAGAGGACACTGCAAGCAACATCTCTCTCCCCCCTCCCTCTCTCCCTCCCTCCGTCCCTCTCTCTCTTTCTCTTTCTCTTTCTTTCTCTTCCTCTTCGTCTCCCGCTTTCTCACCTTTCCGGGGTACACATCCTCCAGGTACTCCAGGATAGCCAGACTCTCAGTGATAACTGCCTGAAAAATACAGTAAGACACAGTAAGACATTTTCGATACTACATTAGTTAACTAACCTTTCCGTGCACATAGGCAGGCACCTTGCGGGCGGGGTTGATGGCGACAAACTCGGGACCATCCTGGAAACACAGTTGAGATAGAAAGAGAGAGAGGGAGGGAGAGAGAGAGAGAGATACTCAAAAACAGATAGGCGAGATCACTCACAGTAGCATTCTTGTCGAGCAGGTTGACAGCCTTGTACTCGTAGTCGATTCCCTTCAGGTTCAGGGCTGCAACGAACCTCTCTCTCTCTTTTCATTATTTCTCTCTCTCCTCTCTCTCCCCCTCTCTCCCCCTCTCTTCCTCCCTCTCTCTTCCTCTCTCTCTCCTTTCTCTCTCCTCTTGCATCTCTCTCCCTCCCTCCTTTTCTCTCTCTCTCTTCCTCTTCTTTCCTCTCTCTCCCTCCCTCTCTCCCACCCCCTCTCCCCTCACCTATCCTGACCCTCCAGCTGCAGCTGCTCCTCCAATAGCTGTACAGCACCGGCTTCTCGCCAGACAGGGCGCAGTGTTCAGCCGACATATCCTACAAACAACAAATAGAAACACAAACATGAAAAATCAACCACAGCAATTCACACTCGTCAAGTCTTGGAGCGCGAAATTCACTCCAAACCAATGACAAAGTGAAGTGAGATAAGGCATGTGGTAATCTTCGGCCAATGACGAGGCAGATGACACTGACCCCCACTCCAAAGAGAAACTGCCAACCACACAAGAACAAATCGATGCAATGGAAATCGTTCATCTCTCAAACGCGCGAGAATATTGTGATAGGCGGGTTACAATACACACCAGTTTACAGCACTCCATATCACTTGCACAAATCTATTATGTACCACGGGAGAAGTCGTAAATCGATATTATGGATCAATAAATACAATGGGATAAATCATAAAATAAATAGTGGGAATGGGAATGAAACATCCGTCGATCCGTCATCCTCTGAAAAAAAACCCTTATTATTCCACTCAAATAGTAAATAAAAGTGCAATCATGCAATAAAACCATTTATGTAAATCATACAAATACATTTACAGAGAAAACACAACTGAGCAAAAAACTTCAAACATGATAGAGTAAGTAGTGCAGGGAAGAATCATAAAACGACATGTAAAACTATGAAGAAAGGGGGAAGAAAAAGAAAGCATGCAATCACAATATACAAATCACAAAGTGAATGAGGAAAGCGATAGTGAGAGAGGAGTGGGTGCGGTGGCTTACTTGCTGATGAATTCGAACTGCTTGTCGCTCTGCTGCAGAAGGCGCAGCAGCTTCTCCGGCGGAAGACCGTACACCTAAAACCACTTTCGAGCGTTAAGAAATCAATAGACATGTCCCCACCATCGTAAAGTTTCTACCCAGAAGCCAATCAATGTAAACTATACAGGTCCATTAGTGAACCATCTATACAACTATATGAACATATATGCCATTTAAAAACCTCTGCATCGTACACATTTATCATTTTATCTCATTTTCATCTCATATCATTCAGATGAAGCTCTTCGTTCTCGCCACTATCTCTGCTCTCGTGTGCCTCTCGTCTGCTAGTATGGCACTCGGTCGCCCCAAAATGAGACCCGGACGCCGCTACAAGAGCGTCAACAGCCACGAGGTGTGTGAGAGTCATTCAATCTGATTGGAACTCTCTGTAGGTCGGTCCTATCCCCGACGAAGACGTTCTGATGCACGGAATGCGCAGTCGCGGATACTACAAGAGACGCATCGACAGTGGCGATTCTGAAACGATGCGCCTCCGAAAGATGCGCAGCCAATTCAAGAAGCTGATGAACAAGATCGACATGCAGATACGCGACATGGTCAACATGAAGATCGAAACAGTGGTCAACGAGTAACTCGAATAAACTATCGACGTGTGTTGGAGTACATGTGGAAACACCCACCACAGCCAGGTCCTCGAGTGCGTTCATCCCATCGCACAGCTGGAGGATCTTGCTGCCCGCCCGCTCTGTCTCCGATGCTGTTGACACTGGGTACACCGACAGCTTCCTGCAATGTCATTGAATAGTTTAAAAGGATACAAAACACGCTACCTGAGAAACTTGTTGTGCATTCCAAACTGGACGAGTCTGTGCTCGTCGACGCCCAGACGTTTGGGCTGCCAGCGCTCACACCACTCCAGAAGAGACTCGCCACACTCAAACACACAAATATGGCACCAACCACCAATCAGTATGACGCTTCTTACTACAAACAGGAGAAAGAGAGGGGAGGGGAAGAGGGGAAGAGGGGAAGAGGGGAAGAGGGGAAGAGGGGAAGAGGGGAAGAGGGGAAGAGGGGAAGAGGGGAAGAGGGGAAGAGGGGAAGAGGGGAAGAGGGGAAGAGGGGAAGAGGGAGAGAGAGAGAGAGAGAGAGAAAGACTGTGTCCACCTTGAGACTGAGGTAGAGTCGGAACACATCGCTGAATGCAGGCGGCTGGCAGCCGGGAAGGCGAACAAAGTCGAGACAAGCCTAAAATGTGTTATCCACTATTCCACACAACCTACGTATCACACACAACTCTAGTGCAACTTCACATATATCTGATCAATAACTCCATCTTCGGATGTCGGATCGCCAAGCTCCCACCTTGATCTCGTCGTCGTTGTGGTAGAAGTGGTGGAGTTTCTCGGTGGCCACGTATGTGTTCGAGTAGAGGAACAGGGGGACTAGAGACACACTCTCGTAGAAGTGCAGGTTGCGGATACACCTGCAACATCTCTCTCTCTCCCCTTTCTCTCTCCCTCCTTCCCTCCCTCCTTCCTCCTCTTCTCACCTCGACACCAGATCAGGATCGATCTGCACTCGTCCGGCAATTTCCTTCACACACCGCACTCCATCGATCTCGGCAATAATCTGCAAAAGAAAATTGCAAAACATCGGGCTGGGCCGGGGATTGAACCCGGGACCTCTCGCACCCTAAGCGAGAATCATACCACTAGACCACTCAGCCATACATCTACGATCCAGAAATCCGAAGATAGATCCGAATCTCGTTCTGATCGTTCAAGATATTCAAATGCAACATTTGCAAAACATCGGGCTGAGCCGGGGATTGAACCCGGGACCTCTCGCACCCTAAGCGAGAATCATACCACTAGACCACTCAGCCATGTTTACAGCAGCGCCCGAGTGGCGACTTGGACCCGTCCGTCCGCACACAGCAGCGATAAGAGAGAAAGAGCGGACATAGTGAGAGAGTGCACGCCGATCAATCCATTGCGCAGACTGGACAGTGGTCAGACAAGAGCGAGAGAGTGGGGCGGCGGGCGAGACGCAGACAGCAGATACGCAGCGCTCTCACTCCCCCTCACTCACTCACCTTTTGCGAGAGCACGTCCATTTTGTCGATGAGTACAGGGGTGAGGTTGATCTGTCGGGTGAGCATGGGCACCATGTAGAGGGACACCTTCGGGGGCTCCACCCCCCGATACGCGGGACACAGCTTCAGGTACATCGTAGTGTACTCGTTCACCGGCAGAACGCACTCGCCTACAATCAAGATGAATAGAGACACGAACAATAACTATTCCTAACCGTTGAGAGAGAGAGAGAGAGAGAGATGGATGGAGGGAGAGATAGATAAAGAGAGAGAGAGAGAGAGAGAGAGAAGATAACTATTCCCCATTCCAGAAACTCTCCAGATAACACCACCCACGACGTACTCACGCTCACCGTTGTTGTTGAGTCCGTCGAATATGCCCTGCATGATGCTGGGTATTATCTCCCGAGTGCGCGGATTCGCCAGGAACGTCGGCTCGCCCTTCCTCGAATAGCTCATCTGCAATACTCGTCACATATTGACTTGCTTGATTATCATTATTGAAGTGCCAAAACATCAAACAACGAAATGTGCTCCCTCTTTCCCTCTCTCCTTATCCATCTCCTCTCCTCTCCTCTTCTCACCTGTTCCAACTCGATGAGATACTCGGCGCACTTCTGCACAAGAGGCTCGTACATACAGTCCACCTGCAGGCATGCATTGGAAAGAGAGAGAACGAGAGAGAAAGGGAGCAAGATTTACTCCCTACTCCACCCACCGTGCTCTCCTTGGGCACGACGAATGCCATGTTGAACCATCGCTTCCCGCGCTCGTACGAGTCGTCATCTAAAAACAGAGTAAAATATATTCAAAGACTGTCGGTCTGCCTGTCTGCAGGTGAATTGCGCCGGTGCGCTCTGTATAGCGTGCGATGTTTCGCAGTGAGTGCGAAAAAGAAAATGCATAACTTTCATCGATTATAGTTCATAATCGACTCGTCCAAAAGAAGAGAGCGGTATATAGATAATGTCTATTACATAACACATAAACTTACATAGCAACACCTTCTAAAACACATCATGTACCGGATACATTCTCGTAATGTATCGACTTCTCCCATAACACGGTACGAACACTGAATGTATGGGAACACTGCTTGGCGTACACCGAGTGTACCAAGTGTACCAGCAAGACACGGTACATGTCCCCGTGTGTACCCCCAATGTACCGCTCCTCCCCCTTTGTACCCAGTACACACGCGCTCACTCCAGTACGCGCCTCGCACCCGGTACACATTGCAATGTACTCTCTGGAATCCCGTACATGTACCGAACATAGATGAGATATGAGATACACATGTACCCGTGTTGATCACCAAATGGTCGATTAGAGGTCGCTTGTACCGGGCGTTCAATATTCCGCACCGAAAAAAAATCCGTACAATACAACAACAGTACTAGTGATTTGAAATTGTTCTCAATAATGAGATACGTGAAATCTGAGTTTGTCGAACGTGACAAGTATCATACGTAATATCCGATCAACTGATACGTGCGAAAAGCGACTCGCTTTCATGTTCTAATTTCTAATCTGCACGTCTCACCCGTTCGGCTGTTCTCAAAATCTACACGTTCGCGGCGAAAACCCGTAAAACAATTTGTCTTCATCAGCATGCAAAATAGTAAAAAAAAAAGATGTCTGTTACAATGTCCCAATTTCGGAACTGCTACTTACAAACACACCACTACAAACTAAAACACCAACTACAACTAAATTTGCACTTGTCAGCATACATACTACAAAGCCTTCTCTCCTTTGCTGCACACATCGAGTACAGATTGTGTATCCACATACATAACATCTGCTCACGCGAGAACACTCGCGAGAACTCTGCTCACGCGAGAACACTGCATGTATCCAGTATCGCGTACAAGACACACCCACTGTACCACTTGGGCATATCTTCTGTTGTGCTCTCTCTTCTCTTTCTGAAGTGTTCTCTCTCTCTCCCTCTATCTCAACAAACATCGAATAACCATGCGAGCACATCACATGCGTATTGATTCTTGAGTCTATCACCACCAAAGCTGCATGCATTATCTTTCGATGTGCCTGCAAGCAGCAAGCACATAGCATCTCATTTATCCGCAACACACCGAATGTACGGCATAGCACATGCACTGTCCCACCACATTCCATACAGTGTGTTGTAGCAAACAATCCGCGGGCACACACTACACGGCTACACGCAAAGACCACACACTACACGCGCAACAACACAAACTCCACTCCGCCTCTCAACACAGTTTTTCCGCACACATCTCACTACACGAACACACTGTGTCTGTCCATTCCACACACACACTCCACTCCACAGCGACACAATCGGACAGAACACAACCTACATAGAGCCGCCTCAACTACACTACAATGTGTGTTCTTGTCGGTAGAGTAGACCACAGCTACATATCTCACACACCCACTGTGAACGTGTTCAGTAAGAGGGCAACCGCCACAGTTTGCCCGTACAAAATGTCAGCTCGGTGTTCCTCTCACTCCATGCACATCGAACCGACCGTTTCTTTTCACTATTTCGAGCTACTGAACCCAACGCGACCAACAGAATGCCTCCTTCTCCACTCACCCAGCACGACCGGATATCCGATGACCTTGTAGTCATTGAGGTTGATCTTGATCAGCCGGAAGCACATCTCCGGTTTCGGAACCAACGCACCCGAGAACGAACCGAAACGCTTTTTGTCGAACAGAGCATCCGGGACCTGAACAAAGCAGTACAACCACGAGAGAGAGAGAGAGAGAGAGAGAGAGAGTAGGAGAAGGCGAGAGAAGACATACCTGATAGTTGAGTACGTTTCCCTGTGTAAGATGGAACTCTGCGAATAGTATGGCGCGCAGTTTGGGCACGTCGGTGTATTTGAAATCGCCAAAGATACCCTCTGCGTTGCGCGGCAGAGCAGGCGGGAGAGACTCGGACTCGTCCATACTTAAACAACACACTCTCTCAGTTGCATCCACACTCGTGCCCACCTCACAGCTCCTTCCTTCCCCTCTTGCCGATCCAGATGGCGAGCTGCGCGGCCGCCACTCCCGCACACGCGCCGCTCACACACCCCACCAGCTGGGGGAGGGGGTACCTCTGAACAATCGACACTCTTGCCAATCAATCCAATCGATACCCACCTGCCACCACGTGTCCCAGTCGAGGGGGATGACGGCCGACGAGAGCCAGCAGCCGACGATCGCCCCGAATGCGACGAGGCGGGCGCGCAGCTCACCGCGGGACGGGCTACAACACACGTGTCGTCTGGCAGTGTCCAGCCCACTCACCCTCCGTCCAGCACGATCCGCACCAGGTGGTCCGTGTTCGAGGCGACTGCCGCCAGGGGAAGCACGGTCAGTACAGTCAGCAGAACAGACAGAACCTGCACACACAATTTGAATCTCATTTTTATAACCAGAATAGTCCGAATTCTTATTGACCGACCGCTGTACTGGTGAATTCGGAGAAGACGGGAGCTCCGAAGAGGACACAGACTGCGTACCAGGCAGGGAGGGAGAGGGCGACCGATGAGGCACACTCAACTAGGCCCATCACACACAGCCCAACACCTACAAGCACCCAATCAGTTAGTCCAAACCACAGCTGTTAGATATCTCAATGTCTCCGTAACATCATTTCAACCTCTTCAATCAAGCCAAAGCACATTCCAACAAAAATTATTTATGAAATTCATTTATAATCTGTCCGAAAACTGTAACAACTCGAAGAAACAACTAACAAAGAGAACAATTGTGCAACGTGTCTGTCTCAAATAACAATCAACATCTTTACAATAACTTGGGAGTGCGAGTGGCGGCTGGCTCCTCCATTTAGTGCCTGGAGGGAGCGGCGCACCCGCGGCACAACAGAAAGCAACTCATCTGGTCAACACCAACAAACGTAACAACAACAGGGAAAACCTTACTCGTCCCCTTCTCTCCTCTCCTCTACACATCCAGCTTGAAGTCGTGTCCCTCGAACAGTGGCCGGCGACGCTTGCAGTCAACCTGAAACAAGTTATCATTTCATACATACGTTTCAAAGTATGCATAAACCTCAGCGAAGCCAACATCAACAATGGATTGAATTGACAATGATAAATACACCCACACTAACCACCCATGATATTTCCCAAATTAATTGCGTTGCGTTATTGCGTATCCGTCACACAACCAAAAATACACTTCAGTGGCCAAAGTACAGTACCAGCACATTGTTTCACTAATGGGTTAAACTGACAATGATAAAACCACAAAATTGATTATCTTTAAACTCCGTAGCAGTAACAAATGTGGTCTTCCTACAAGAGGTCCCACAACTCCGTAAAACTCTGATATCGTATGCAACCAATAAGGCGATTTTTACCGCACTACAAAAGTTACACAACGGTTTGTCCGATAATTTCGCGCGCGAGCGAGCCGAGGCGGGCTCGGATAATGCCCACTGTACTGTTATGGTTGCCATACGGTATGAACATATGGTCATCGGTCGTGAACCCATCTTCATCGTCTTTTAAAAGATTTCACAAACCCGGCGCGAATTTGCCGCGGCTGCCCAGTATAAGAGGAAGCGCGACAGCCTGTACAAGACGTTCGAGTGTCGCTTCTCACACACACCTGCATTAGGCAGCATGCGTGTATGCCAGCATACATTACAAGATGTAAAATACTTTTACTAAAGAAAATTACTTTTGAAACGTATGTGTTCATATTGAACACATTTCACTATATAAACATCTCCCTATCATGAGACCACTGGGGTGCGCTTTTCGATCAGCCTGGCGCGTCCTTACCGTTTCTGGACGCTAAAGCTACCATAAAAATTGCGATCTTTACGGTAAGCGCTTATCGTTCGGAAACGGTTGCGCTATTGCGCGCATACGATACCAGAAGTTTAAGGAGAAGGTCCCATATCGGTAGGGGGTGGTAGGAGGAGGGGGCGGGGTGGTGGGATGTGGGCGGGACCACCACAAATGTGATTGAACATTGAACCGTTTTCGTTAATATTTATAAAAAAACCGGTTTATCCTGCTTGTGGATGTGGAGCAGAGTTCCAGTAAATTGTATAATGCATTGCACGCCCCACCACAAGAAATATGCTTCACTAACAAAACTACCGTTTCAGTGCATTTTATAATGAATGGATTTAGGTGACAATGGTTAAAAAAACCAAAGCCATATAACAATTAAAAAATGCAATGTTTCACATACCGGCTTGTCCTGTTTGTGGAGCAGCTTGAACAGTCCCGTTCCAATCGTGATCGGAGTGCCCAGGATGATACACTCAGACACCTGAAAGGGACAGTTGCCATGTGGATGCAGGGTACACGACTCACTCCATGGATCGTGTCTCGCTGGTTGAAGAAGGCCGCCTCGAACAGGTGGTCCATCGTCTTCTCGAACGATGCCAGCAGCAGCACCGACTCCTTCATCTTTACCAGACCGTTGCGCGTGATGCCCAGTACTTCTCCGCTGGAAGACCAATCGTCAGCCTCATTCTCACCGTTACTCCCCCCTCTCTCTCTCTCTTTCTCTCTACCTCTCTCTCCACTCACCGGTACGTCATCAGATCTGCGAGCAGCATGACGTGTCTCCTGTCCAGTCCGATTCCGTGCGACTCCATCGTCGACAGAATCTCGTTGATGATACACGTGCGAGCCGCCTCGATACCCAACACCTAGACACATCACATTACCATAAACATACACACTGTTTTGCCATACAAACTCGCATGCTCAATTCCGAAAAAAAACGACATAACGCACGTCGGCGACGATGAGAGCATTGTTGAAGTGCGTCTTGCGTCCGTCGACTCCCATCTGGGCAAGAACTGCCTTGAAGTCAGTGCCTGAAAAGAAAACATAAATGTAACCATGCAAAACACGTTTCACACGCACATCATGTCGAGAAATTAGCACAACAACTAATTCATCGAATAGTTTGCCGTAATCATCTACTCTCTGATCACATGCGTCTCTCTCTCTCTCTCTCTCTCTCTCTCTGTACCTTCGACAAGCAGCTGATACGAGTCTCCCTTCTTCTCATCCGCGTGGATCACACAGCGAGTCACCGTCGGAATACCTGCAATCCACACATGCCATAACAAATCACATCCCACCCCTTCCGCTCACCCTTGACGACAATGTTGGCGAGGTTGTACTTGAGGTACTGGATGCTCATCGTCTTGCTCAGTTTGCTGTTCACTGGCGCCCGGATCACCATCATAGTTTTGCCGCGCAGAGAAATCTACAAGACAGAAAATAGCATTCATCCGGTGATTATACCCAACAATGATCAACGCTGTCAATATATCTCGTCGAATACAACCACACAACCACCCTCTCCCCTCCACCTCCACTCACCTGTGATGGCTTGACTGACACGAGCATCCTGGTGGTGCACACGGCGTGCGCGATCGACGACAGAGTCACCTGAATACAAATCGTTCAATCAAAGAGTCTCCAACCAGCAATTCTCTCACCTCTAGCTGCAGTAGCCGGATCCTCTTGGCGGACAGCTTGACGAGAAGGAACGAGTCATCCGGCAGGTACACCTCCTCAATGTACTCGCAGATTTCGCCTGCAACACATCGAGTTCAACACATTGGACATGATACTCCAACTCTTAAGTGTACAACTAATCCCCCATATGACCGATTCATGACAGCAGTCACCCATTGACTGACCGAGTGTGGTCTTCTCGATGCGTGCCTTGACCCTCCTCGCCAGCTTCTCGTCCTTCTCGTTCATGATGGCAGCTGTGATGATGGGCGTACTGATCTGCTTCACAGCGTTGATGATCTCCTTGATGCGCGGCACTCCCTGCAAGAAATTAACATTCCAACAGAAAATGTTTACAACAAAAAATATGTTTCAAACAATAGTTCAACATCATTAATGAAGGATAACAGCAATTTGCAACCGCCAGCGACCCATACAAAAACTGCATACCTGAGTAATGTTCATAGACGCGACTCCGGCGAAATGGAACGTCTTGAGTGTCATCTGAGTGGACGGCTCTCCTGCAAGGGCAGTTCACATGCCACTGCCCTCCCTCCCTCCCATTCTCCCTCCCGCACTCACCAATCGAGGTGGCTGCGATGGCTCCGACAGCCGTGCCCGGCTCGGTGACCGCCCGGAACAGCTTCACGCCGCACAGCTCCACGAACGCCACAGCCTGCGCGTGTGTGAGACAGTGCGCCCGCAGCTGCGTCCTCCGGTACACGCCCGCCCCCTGGCACTCCACACACCCGGCCTTGTCCTTGCCGCGCCCCTTCGGCTTCGGCTCACTACAAGTATGCGTTAGAAAGGATAGCCACGCATCCCACCCACCCATCGGGATGCTTGTCGCATGTCGTCGGCAGATCAAAGTACTGCTGTGTGTGGTCGATTCGTCCATATACGTACTCCTCGAGCTGCTTCACAAAGTGCGGCTGCTTAGAGCCAAATGTCGACTTGATCTTGGTAGCAACGAGTGGCTGAAATCCGCACCGCATATGCTTGCTGATGACAATGTCTGCCACCGACCTTCATCTCGTCTGCCGTCGGCGGCCGCGCGTCGTCGTCGGCCGTCGCCGGGTGCGTGTTCCGGATGTGCTCCCACACATGGCCAAAGTCCATCACGCTGCCGTCCTGATAAGCAAACAATACGCACATTCAACCAGCACACGTATGTTTCAGCTATACAAAAACACTATAACACACTCTGATGCAGACAATGTAGACGATTTGCTTTCTTCAATCGAAACTTCATTACCTTTGCCTCCATGAGTGCTGGATCGAGTCCGTCCTCTCCAAACTCAAACTCGACAATGTCGCCGACCGAAGATCGCACGGTGCCGTCGTAGTTGGCGCACAGATCCTGCAATTACGGAATGTAATATTGAATCTAGAACTCATCTAATCGATAATCATCACCCACCTCGAGACACTTGACGAGTCGTCGCTGCATGTATCCAGTCTCGGCCGTCTTGACAGCAGTATCGACCAGACCCTCACTGCAATGAGAGAGACACATCAATGCTCGCGTCTTCCTCGCACACTCACCGTCCTCCCATCGTATGGAAGAAGAACTCTGTGGGAGTGAGACCAGAGTAGAAGCTGTTCGCCACGAATCCCTTCGCCTCCGGCGTCTTCTGCTTGCGTTCAAAGTGCGGTAGAGAGCGCTCCTGCAAAACACAAAAAACGCTACTACAAATTTGCATCATGTTACAGTGGTAGAGGCCTACTAACTGCAATCCAGTGTCTCTATTCTATCGATAGCATATCCGCCCGCTCACATCGAATCCGTCGGGCGGTCTGTGTCCGGAGATGGCCTGCTGGCCGACGCACGCAATCATCTGCGAGATGTTGATGAACGAGCCCTTCGAGCCGCACACAGCCATCGTCAACGGAGCGTTGTGTCTGAGTAAAGATATCATTATAAAGGACCACACCACACATTACTTTCAACATCATTATGCAAAATGTCATGAACTTGTGAAACGTATAATTGACAGCTTGACTCACTTGCTGAGGTTCCTGAGACAGACCTGTCCGGCGTGGTCTCGAATGGAGGAGAGCTCGCGCAGGATGAGGGCCTCCAGCGTCTCCTCATCCGAGCATCCCGGCTGCGCCTTCAGCTTGCCAGACGCCATGTCAGCAATGTACTGGTTGCACTTGGCGTAGCCTAAACACAATCATCTATGCACTCGCTCTCGTCTCCCATCTCCCCCTTGCACTCACCAGTGTTGACGAGGTCGGCCTTCTCCCTCAGCAGCTGTTCTCCGGGTCGCACGTCTCCGATGCCGATCGAGAATCCCCTGTTCGAGAGGAACACGGGCGCCATTCGAGCCAGACGCCACATCGCATCGCACGCCGCATCCTCGCCAAAGTCGCTGAAACAGTATTCATATTCAAAACACTAAAACACGGACAGGAAACCGAATATAACAGTGATTGAAACAGCCACTGACCGCAGCAGAATGTAGAATATGTTGGTTTTGCTGCCGGATCCGAGCAGACTCTTGTCCAGCACTCCACACAGAAGAACAGAGTTCCGAATCACCACGTAAGAGTCCTCAAACAAAGGATTCGACTATTAGACAAGTTCTAGACGATTTCCTACTCTCAACAATCCAAATCCATCAATCATCTATCTGATCACGTTCCACGAAAATTACGTTTTATTCTAATCACATAACAGCGCATAGAATTTTCATTAACAATCTCCAGAACGTATCCATGTATTGCTGATATGTAGCCACCCCCTTCCCACCTTGACGCACAGCTCCTCGTTGCCGGTGTAGCTCTTGTTCTTGGCGGTGAGGTTGAGGTTGATGGGCGAGTCGACATCGGGACGGATGATCAGCTCGATCAGCTATAAGCAGACATGTCGTCATCCCACTCTCCTCCTCTCCCTTCCCCTCACCTGCTTTCCAGTCCACAGCTCCACCGGCTTCCTGATGGCTGGCGGCGGGATGCGAATGCGTTTCTGTTGCTTCGCCGTCACGTCAATGATCGCCGCCGCGAAACGGTGCACCTGACATCAATATTTCCAGAAAAATACGTTTCAACGGCTAGGCAACATCTTGAGACAAAAAATGTCATTAATGATTGGTCGTTAAGTTGCATAAAAAAAACTCACCTCTGCCCTGGGGAAGAAGCTGTCCTTGTGCGTGAGCAGGTAGCCTCCAGTGATGAAATCCTACACAATATCATCCCTATCACTACTTCCCATACCCACCTGGATAGCGGCAATGAGGGGCTCTCCGCTCCTCGGAGTGATCAGATTGCTCTTCACTCCCATCAGCAGACTAGCCTCCGCCTAGAATCAATCAATGATATCAATCGATATGACAATATCGATTCGCACCTTGGCCTCGTATGTCTGCGGCACGTGCAGGTTCATCTCGTCTCCGTCAAAGTCCGCATTGTACGGGGTGCACGCACACTCGTTGAAGCTACAACGATATCAATGGTCCCTCGTGAGACGTGAAATACACTCAATCAGATACATTGTACATTCGTGCAACATACCGGAACGTCCTGCCGGGCACAATCTTGGCGCGGTGGCTCATGATGGAGATCTTGTGGAGAGAGGGCTGGCGGTTGAACAGAACCTGCAGCAGAGGGATCACATCAATCAGCAATGCTCCCGTCGCCATCCCACACCAATCCACGCACCACGTCGCCGTCGTTGAGATGCCTCTCGACCACGTCGCCAAACTGCAGCTTCGCGGCAATCTCCTCACGCTTGCCGTACCTATTAGAATTATATTCTGAGAGAGATTAAAAGGATATGTCCATACCAAACATCGTATGTGGAAGAAACATATAATCACATGAAAATGACATAGCCATTACCCATACAGGATACTTACTTGAGGAATCGCTTGTTGCCCGTCTTCCTCTCTACCAGGTGGTTGGCTCCCGGGTGGACATCCGGTCCGTTCATCACCAGCTTCTGCAGCTGCGCCAGGTTGTGCTTGTTCACCACCTCAAAACATCATGCGGGTGAAACCGAAACAAAAGTGAAAAAGTACAATAGCGAACTATGTGACAAGAAAAAAAAAGGAAATAAGGGGAGCGTTACCTCGGGGAAAGTGAGTACTTTGGCGACGTGGATGGGCACTCCGACCTGGTCGATGCGCAGGTTCGGGTCGGGGGAGATGACCTGCCACAACACAGTGTACAACGAAGGACAGTGGAGACACTCACAGTACGTCCAGAGAAGTCGACACGCTTTCCAGATAGATTACCACGGAAGCGACCCTGTTTTCCCTTGAGACGCTGCGTGAATCCACGTATCACCTGAAGCAAGAATATGAACACATCAAGTCAGACTGCTCATACCTTCTTGGGCTGTAGGTCGGGAGGCAGGCCGGACAGCTCAGAGTTGATGTAGAGTGCGGCTTGGATCTGCAACATGCACTCTCATCTCATGCTCATCTTTCCCCATTCCTCTCCCCGTACCTGCAGGTGCTCCCACGTCTCATTGACCGTCTTGGCCGGCGCGCCGTCCCTCTTGTGCTTGCGCAGCACGTCGTTGATCAGCATAATCTCCGACAGCTTCATCGTAATGTCGTCCTCCGTCGTACCTGCAATCAAACCATGCAATGATGCGTGTATTCGAGACAAGACTGGCTGTGCATGTGCTGGCAACTTGTACTCACCGGACTTGACCTCGGAGACGACGCTGGGTCGAATGCAGACTGGCGGGACGGGCATGCGAGTGAGCAGCATGTCCACAGGGTGCTTGTGCTCTCCACTACGCACCATACACAATGGAATGTCCTAACATTGATATTAATAATAGTTTTACATAAACGAGACATGATTGACACAATATCACAGAATACACCTTACAGAGCACATGAAACATATACAACACACAACAAACGGTAAAACACGACAACGACCAACCTGTTCGTGTATGGCGTTGAACAGGTGCATGACGTGAAGGGGGTTGAGCATGGTGAACTTGGCCTTGGGCACGAGCCCGCCCAGCTCGCTGTTGCCCTCGATGGCGGCCGCAAACTCGCTCATCCTGTCGGCAGCCACCGGCTGCGCGTGCGCTATCTTCAACACCGCACCCACCGCCTTCTTCACAACACCTGCAACCAGACATCACATGCACCATCAAACAAGTACTGCTACAGTAACCCGCACCGTTCTTGAATCCGCAGCCGGCGCATACCGCATTCTTCTTGCACGCGGCGACGATGCGTTTGTGGAGAGCTTTCCTGCGAAGGTAGTCCAGACCCGGGTTGCTAATCTGAATACGACAATGTGACGATGGTGAATTCGGTACAACACATACCTGTTTGAGGAAGCTCTTGCGCTGCTCGGGAGTCAGCAACATACCGGAACAGTTCTAAACACATACACATAGACACACGCAACGACAGGACGCCTCACCTTGCAGATACACTGCAGCAGCTGAATGGTGAGCTTGAAGAATCCGACGTGAAACACGGGGAACTCGAGGTCCATGAAGCCGAAGTGACCGACACAGTCCGTCAGGTTCTGTCCGCACGTCGTGCAGTTGGTCGACTTGGATGACGTGCCCTGTAATCAATCGCACATGTTAAAGACCAGCAGTACCATCCACTCACAAGTCTGTTGTCGAGGGGTCCATAGGGCGCGGGCAGCCAGCGACCGGGCGCCTCCTCGTACAGCTTGTTGTTGAGGATGGGAATGTGGGCCACCTGCCGCATAAACTCGCTGTCGCCCGGACCGAACTGCACGCCAACGCTGAAAAATATACAACACTCATCAACAATTCACACGCAAAACTTCCATCTGAATACGAAAACAACTCACACTTTGCGGGCGAGGTCCGCCTCGCGGAACTGCTCCTTGACCATCTTGATGTCCTATGTAGTTATCCTACTTGTGCCTTGACGATCCAGTTGCCAGCCTCCTCTCTAGCACATTCAGATACCCTGATATATTCAAAACATAAATCAAAATGAATGCCTTGACGAATCAATGATGAAATCATAACAAAACCAATGATTATTCTGTATGATACGTAGAAGAAACATTCGGCAACTTCGAAATGCTGTAATTTCAAATGCTCGTGAAACAATATGATTCCCAGTAATTGAAACATTGTCAATTGTTGCGCGATCCAACCAGGCGGGGGCGGAGCTTGATAAAATTTTCGGCATTGAGTGGGTCTCGCAGCGATATTCGACGGACTATAGCTCAACCGCTAGGGAACGCCCGAACTTACCGACAACATCTTTGTCGATGATCATAATAAACAAAACCCACCACGCATCCAGGTATATCAAGATGAAACAAAACATCGTTCAACAAACACACACAATAAAATAACGCATAATCTGACTCTTTATTTCGCTCACCATTGTACAAAACTAGAACAAGACACTGCGCATATATTACTCTAATAATATGATCTACTTGGCCTGGATGGCGGCAGCGCGGGCAGCCTCCTCCTTCAGGCGAGCCTCACGGGCGGCGACGTAGTCGGAGGTCTCCTTCTCGATCTGAGCAAGAAGCTGGTCGACGCTCTTTCCCTCAAGAAGCTGAGCAGCAGCGGACTCGACCTGTAAACATTTTTTTTTGCATAAACAATATCCATTTCAGAACCTTTCAAAAACCATGGAAAATAAACAAACCTTGACAGTCTCAAACTGAGTGGGAAGCTTTCCGACGATATCGGCGTTGGCCAGGTGGAACTTGTTGGCCAATCGGTTGAGGGAGTCCTGGAGCTGCTTCTTGATCTGAAAAGAAATAAATCATGACACGAAATACGAACCTTGAACATGAAAATATAGATCCAGTATACAGATAGGACAACGATCATATGTTACACGCTGTGTACAAAGATAAAAACAAGATCAAATACAAATGATATACAAAACAAAGAAACTATACCTCCGGGGAAGAGTTGATAAGGTCTCCTCCCTTCTGTCCGTACTCGCGGATGCGCTTGACGAACGCCTGCTGGACGAGGTCCTGCTTGCGGGCAGCGGATCCCGAGATCGAACGGACAGAGCAGACCGACTGGCGCAGCATAGTACCTATAAAATGACAATGAACTGGTTTGTGATAACAAATAACATAAGGAATGCAGCCAAAATGAGGCAATTACGCGAACGTGACGAACTCTCAAAGTGAAGTGTTGAACATGAAGCATACTCGGCGAATAACACCATAATTTACAATGATAGTCGTATACAGAACATAATGTTGAATGTATCACAATGAATGATAACTTCGACAAAATAAATGAAAAATGAAACTGAAATTTCTCGATAACGCACATATGGAAGACGCAAGCAAATCAAAACCACAGTTGACACGCAGATATTGAACGCCATTTCATTCGAAAACAATCAATACAATCAACAAAGAACATACAACATGTAAACTTTGTAACTTGTAAACCGAAGGGGCGGGGCAAATTCACGATCTGCACACACTTGCACCGCCAACGTAGCACATTTTCAACACATATTCGTTCGTTGGGAATCGTACCGATTAATTCGAAAAAAAAAGACGAACGTTTTATATATATACGTTTCATTATATTTTCTGGATATCGTAATATAATAAAATATATTAGAAGTGTCAATTTACTAATACACAAATTATGTCCCATAATATGTTTGAATTTCATAAATTCTTTACTTCATCCCCAAATAAAGAATACATTGAAAAAATAAAATTTTCTTGCTGGTGAATTTTCCAGGTTGCCTGAAGAATGATCTAACCGTTCAAAGAAACACACAATCAATTTTATCAATTGTATAGAAAGCATAACAGTGAAACAACGAAAGAACACGCGCTTCTGGTAGAAAACAGTGATGTGGACCTATCTTAATTTGTTTTACTGTAGGAACCTGTGAAACGGTCCAGCTTATTCAAATAATTCACTACTCCTAATGATGAGCGAAGCCGCATTGTGGCATCCTGTAAAATTCAACAATTCAACAATTCAACAACTGGGAAAATTCAACAATTCGGAAAATTCAACAACGAAAAATTCAACAACAAATGACGTCATAGCGAAATTTTCTGAGTGTCTCTAAATAACGGGCCCGTTCGAGAGTTCTGTATTTGGGGTCCGGAGAATCCGGCCCTTTTTTAAATGAAACCGACGAATGTAATATTTTTGCGACGTACTTTTATTTACTGATGACGTCTAGTTGCATGCACACGTCTGCAAACCTTTTCACGGCTTAGATCATATTGTCAATGACATAGTATAATAGAAGAGAAGTGGGCCGAACATTTGCAGCAGTTCGACGCGACGTTCAGTTCGGATGCTTTAGTGTGTACAAATTGGCTGTACAGGTCGCGTAGCATTAGTTGAGCTGCATCGGCGTTCTCAATCGCACAGAGTTCTCGATACTGTCTTCGGCACCACACTGCTCCGATGCGTTCACAAGCGTTTTCAACACGGCTTCATCACCTTCTCAGAATTGTGAACGTAGTTGAAGTAGTTTGCAGACCTATATCTCGCAGACCACAATAAATGATGAAGACCACAATAAATGACCACAACAAATGATGAAAATACTTCGCAAAACACATTCATTAAAAAAAACAGGGCCGGGTCCCCCAAACAAGTACGGAACTCTTCAACGGGCCCGTTATTTGGAGACACTCAGAAAATTTCGCTATGACGTCATTTGTTGTTGAATTTTTCGTTGTTGAATTTTCCGAATTGTTGAATTTTCCTAGTTGTTGAATTGTTGAATTGTTGAATTGTTGAATTTTACAGGATGCCCCGCATTGTACACATTTTCACAAAACAGGGAAGGATAGTGAAATATTACAATGATTTATTCCGCTCACTGTCCCGAACAGTTTTGCAAACAACAATTATCATTCTACAATAGACTAACATGAATGACATTTACATATTATGTATGGCGCGTGTTCTGAGATATTCTCTTACACTGTACTGCATTGGAAATTGAAATATATGAAATAGTTTGACGTGTCGATGGGATGATCGCTGAGTGTGGGTTGATTGCACCTCCGCCTTAGATCTCGCGAGTCCATCCAGGCTGCTCAATCTTGCCGTAGTGAATGTCGTTCATAGTCTGGTAGAACCTGCAACAGAACACTCACAGTCGGTTCCCCTGTTTCCTGCCTACAGTATCCCACTGCCACTCACCGCTTCATCACGCCGTACTTGCTCTCCATGGTGGGAATGAGAAGGTCCTCGTACTGGTTCGTCTCACGGTTGTTGTACAAGATGTGGCCGATGGGAGACACAACGGCCGCCGTTCCGGCTCCGAACATCTCGATAACCTGCAAGCCGTATATCCACACCCTTCTCTCCTTCTCTCTCTCTCTCTACTCTCCATCCATCTCCATCCACTCACCCTCTTCTCCTTGATGGCGCGCCTGAGCTGTCGCATGTCCATGTGGGTCTCGACCACCTCGAACTCTCCCCACTGCCTGCCCAGATCGAGCAGCGACTGCCTCGTCACTCCCGGCAGGATCAATCCCTTCTCGAGGGGCGGGGTGAGCAGCTCCAGATCTCCCTCCTCGTTGTACCACAGCATGAATATGTTCATCGTGCCAGCCTCCGTGATCTCCTCGCGCTCACCGTGCAGCCACAATACCTCAACAAACACATTCATGCCGAGAAGAACGAGGCAACTGTACCTGCTGACAGTTCTTGGCAGCAGCGAACGATCCAACCCTGATGGTGGGTCCGTAGTTGGATCCCATCTTGAACGCTCCCACTCCTCCGGGGAACGCACGCACGTACCTACATAGACAATATTTATCACCGCATTCATGAGCAATCAACGATTGTAACTCACTTGGAATCAGCGAGAAGGCTGGTGGGCTTGAATCCAGTGGAGAAGTACTGTCCGACGGGGCCTGTGAGCACAAAGAGCTTAGCCTCATTCGGCTGAGCCACTCCGAGAGTCGGGTCGGTTCCGATGAAGGTGGGACGGATGTAGAGCGACTGAGACGTCGACGACGGCACCCAGTCAGCATCAATACGCACCTTCAAAGCATCCACTTAGACAGAAACCACCTTTCAGCATCATACCTGTTCGGAGATGATCTTGATGAGCTCCTCGGCGTCGAAATCGGGGAGAGCGGCGCGCTTGGCCGAGCGGCGCATGCGGTACATGTTGAGGTCGGGACGGAAGAGACGGATCTTGCCGTCCATTCCCCTGTACGCCTTCATACCCTCGAACAGCTGGATCGCATAGTGCAGCGCCTAAAACAAATAATTAGACCCATAAATATATAATTAGATCAATGATCTGTGATCTGCGAATCTGATCACATTTCGCTGAAAAGATATTGCAGAATTAAATTGCATCGGATATAGAATGCTGTAATACTCTTTCTGTTTCCGTTATAGAAGTTTTCGCCAGGCTATCTTTCTCTATTGTTGGAAAAGGAAACGTTTCTCGTCTTAAATCATCTCATCTACATATCCGGAGAAACCCTTCGGAATCCGCTCTTCTTTCCTACTATTTGATTACGTATTCGCTGACTAATTTGATTTACAGCCTCTCTCGGTAGCAGGGACCAAGTGAACACACACCCACGTGCGTCCGCATGGTGTAATCAGGTATCAGCAATCAGCATTCTTTTTCTTTTCTTTTCCCGCATTGTCAACACCGCATCCATCACTTCTCACGTCTCACATCTCCTATCCTATCCTGCAGCGCAATCTATCCACCCAGTCGCCTCGCCACGTGGCCCGAAAAAGACGTCACCCGATCTGAGTGCATCCGTTCTTATTCTCAAGCTGCTCAACTGTCACGATCACAAACCGACAAACACTTCACCCTCAAACTTCTCTTACTGAACGGAACAGCCTCGTCTCGCGTTTTAAGAAACGGGAAAGAAACCAAAATGAGATGGAAAGCAAACAGACAAGTGACTAGCCTTGACTCCGGGGTGGATGGAGAGGTTGCGGAGAGGGTGAATGATGGGCTTGGTCCATCCCTCGGCAGCAGTCCAGTCAACCTCGCTCATGTGGTCCGAGAAGTGCACTCCGAAGCCAAGAGGAGTGTCAGGTCCAGGCTTCGGCTGAAATCAACGCTTCGGCTTCAGTTACTCGTAAAAGGAAGAAAACAATCCTACCTTCATCTCCGCGGGAGAGGCCTTCTCCACGATGAGATCAGAGTGGTAGAAAGACCGCCGAGGGTCCTTCTCCTTCTTGGTATCCTGCAATACAATAATACAAACATGAAATGCATTGGCAATGGCAATGTTGAATTCGACTCACCCTCTGCGCATCGGTGGATAGGCAGCGGCGCCCGATTCCGCCTACGACACGGCGTCCAACGTTCTGCAGCATTTGCCAACTGGCAGAACCAATAACACTGCAAACAAGCCTGGGTGAGATCAGCCGCGGCCATATAATCCATCACTATCACCTTCGCGCAACGCAAACAAAAACTCGACAACGACATCCGCAGGAAAACACGAACGAATCTGTTATTTTGGTTCGTTGTTCACTAAAAAGACGAAAATACAACCCACTACCCACCCATATCGAGGCGCTCACTAATTGAAAAGCCAATCTTGGTGGGGCATCTAGCAATTTTCAACGCTCTCGTGACTCAGCAACGAATTAGCCGAATGAGGAAAAGAGGAAGACGAAGAATAGTGGTCAACGTCATTGAAAACTACAAAAGGGAAAAGAGCCAACAACCGAGACATCAAAAATGTCAATGGCCACTTCTCTCATCTCTAGTCGGGAGAGATCGCGCCACCACTTGCAGCATATGAGAGGTAATGGGATCAGAGTGAGCGGAGAAAAGACGTCTGCTACATCTCTCGCGTTTCTCTCATCACAGATATCATCACTGAGAGAGTACACGTTTTCAAAAGACGCAGAGAATAGGCGGGAAAGTTGAAGCCAGCTGGACGATGGGAGAAGAGAGAATAGTGAAAAGTAAGGGGGAGTTGAAGAGAGCACAACCACGTGGACAGAGACAGCCTCGACTCATTGCAAACCAAACCACACGCGAAAAAAAAAGAGACGGAAGAGAGTGCAGCAGGCGCGGGCGCAGTAGTGAGAGCGCGGCGGAGATGAGAGAGCACAGAGAAACATCCAGAAGCTCAATGGTTCCACAACCACGTGCGTGCGTGAGTATACGAGCAAAAAAGCGTGAATCAATACGCTGCAACTGCGAGGGAGTGCAACGAGAGCAGAACATAAAACACTTACAAAAAGGCACGGAAGGAAACAGCGTCACGTTTCAAAAAGGGAAATATGCACGCATGTCTAGAAAAAAAAGTGAAGTTTCAGATAAGCGAGAGCGAAATAAAGAACCTGGAAGACTGATCATATGAGACTCCCAATGAGTTTTTGTACTGAAAGAGTATATACGTTTTCCTATGTCAGAGGAGAGGAGCGAGGAGGGAAGAGGGCTAAAAAGAAAAAAAACTTGAATTGTCGAAAACTGACTGAACAAGAGAACAAGCATCTCTGGTTTGCATTAATATTGATGTCAATAAACGCTTTCGAATAACACTTCAGAACGAGTCGTAAATCATACATACACAAAAAATATAAAAGTAATAATGTTTTTAATAAAGAAATAAAAGTGACCCCCGATCTGTTCTGACCACTTCAAAAATTCTATTTTTAGACATTTATTTGTCAACAACACAACGGACATAAGAAACCGCAAATAGTATTTTAAAATTAAAATAAAAAAATTTTTGCTATACAATATCATATAGTTTAGCGTATACTATTTAGAAAAGCATCTTGATAAGCGAAGTAATCGCGATGACCGATAACACGCTAATACCAGTAGCGCCCTGTAAACAAAGAGTGATAATGGATTCTTCGAATGGAATGAGTATACTTGACCGATTGAACTTTCTGATCAACCCACCTTTGTGGTAGGCGCTTGAGTAGTGGAAATGATGTTGGGAGTCGGGCCGTCTCCGGTTTGCTAGAGCATATATTGTAACTTGCTGCAACTGTAGCAATATGTTGTTTTTACCTGGTACTGCTTGAAGAGAGGCTGGCGGGCGATCTGCGGCCACGAGCGGTTGTAGTGGTTGGCGGTGAGGAAGTTGTTGATCATCTGGAACGCCGGTCCCGGACGATCGGTCGGCACAAAGTGACCGGCTCCCTGCAAATGAATAACATTGGAGAGAGAAAGAGAAAGAGAGAGAGAGAGAGATAGAGAGATAGAGAGATAGAGAGAGAGAGAGAGATAGAGAGAGAGAGAGAGAGAGAGAGAGAGAGAGAGAGAGAGAGAGAGAGACGCACCTTGACAGTGAGCAGGTCGATGCTCATGTTCTTGCCTCCGAACTGCTTCACGTATCCGGCGATCTGCTGTCCGTACCTCCACTGGGTGCGCTTAGCCTTGGTCTGCAAGATAGTGTTGTTCACGATTCTCTCCCTCTCCCCCTCTCTCTCCGTCTCTCACCGCCATCTGGAGATCGTTGGAGGCTGCGAACTTCTCGATGAACCACTCGGCCTCGAACATGGAGCAGGCGGTATCGGCGTCTCCGTTGTAGATCAGAACCCTGCAAGGATGTGTATTGTGTGACCAACTCTCTGTCGCTGTGTCACCTGAGGGGATAGTTGGAGTCGAGCATCTGCTGGAAGACGGCCGAGGTGTCATTGTGTTGCAGCTGGTATGCGTTGCCGACCTGGTTGCTGCAAGTCGCCTGTTCATCTCCCACCCACTCTCTCTCTCTCTTTCTCTCTCTCTCTCTCTCTCTCTCTCTTTCTCTCTCTCTCTCTCTCTTTCTCTCTCTCTCCGCCGCCTCTCACCTGCAGAACTGCCACGGCTGCACGAAGGTGGGGATGTTGAGCGCCTGGCGGACGTGTGTCTGGTTGAGGTAGTTCTGGATGGCGTTCGTCATGTAGCACTGCAGTCCTCCGGTCTGCGTCGTGTCCTGCGGGTCCAGCGCGCTCTGCAACAACACAGTTACAGTAGACACAATTCAGTTTCAGTATTTTAGTTTTCAGTTTTTATAGTTCAATTTAGTTTTAGTATTTTAGCTTTTAGTACTTCAAGTACACTTCTCTCACCAGCTGAGCAGCGTAGGCGGCCTGGTAGTTGACGCGGGTGCCGGAGGCGAAGGCGCTGAGGTCAACCGAGCGCTGCAGACAACACATTGCTTTCCGCCGACCGCATTCCCCTCACCTTCTCCCTCTTCTCGGTCATTGATCCAAACGACCTGTCCGTCGACGCGTAGCACGACTGGTACATGTTGTACACATCGTTCCTGCAACGTGTCCATGTCTCCCTGCTAGGATATGTTCTACTGACTGTGTGTTCCAAACGCGGTCGAATGCGAGGGCCTGCACGAGCTGACCGCAGAGATCGTTCTTGTCCTTGGCGGTCACATTTCCAGCCTGATTGACGTTGACGAACTGCGAGTAGTCGCACTGCAGGAACGAGTTGTTGTCAGCCGGGCAGCACGACTTCTTCAGAGACTCCCACGTACTGCAAGTGAAACATATCACAAACGTTTTATAGTTACGGCGAAACACCGATTGTAACCAAAGTGTCTTTTCTCTTTCACTCTAATAAAGTAAGTGTGGTTCAGGCTACCACTTTATCACTCACGTCTTATCGTAGCGTCCGTGGAAGTACATGAAATCGGGGAGAGAGTTGATGTCCTGGATGGTCGACAGCATTCCGTTACCGACTGCCATTCCCTTCAGGTTCACTTTCAGTGTGCCCGCCTGAAATAGAAGGCGCATCAGTCACTTCGATTCAAAGTCCCACCTGGATCTGCTTGATGACGAGGTTGGTAAGCGTCGGCACGTACACCCCACCGTACGACTCTCCAGTGATGTAGAAGTCGTTTTTGCGGAGGAACGGGTACTCGTTGAAGAAGTCAGCCAGAGCGAGAGCAGTGTCCGAGGCAGTCTGGAAAGACATTTGTTCGTCCAATTCTGTTTCTGCCAGCATACCTTGTCGTCGTTCCAGACGGTGTCGTTGTTGACAGACGAGTCCTGGTAGGAAAATCCGACTCCGCGAGGAGCCTCCAGGAACAGAACGTTGGCGTACTGAAGTAACTCATGACTAGGTGTATATACGGCACTTTCTCAACATACCCTGTTCCACGAGTAGACGTTCTCGAAGAGTGTCTGTCCGTCGGGGTTGGGGTGGAAGGGTCCGAGCTCGGTGAGCAGACCGCCGACCGACGAGCAGCCGGGGCCACCGTTTAGCCACAGCACAACAGGGTCGCTACCCGAGTTCTGCGACTCCACGAACCAGTAGTGCAGGAAGTTTCCGGGCGAGGCGCGCAGGTAGCCAGAGTGCTGGTGGAACTGCGGCTGGAAAGTGAGGCCAGGCAGGCTGAACACCATGTCGGCCTTCCTCCTGGGCACCGACGGCACGGTGACGTTGTACTGGGCAAGGAGAGGAGAGCGGGTGATGTCAACAGCTGTCGCGTTGCTCGAGTAGTCGACGTTGGCCACAAAGTTGTAGATCATCTGGAGCGCGGGTCCGGGGCGGTCGAGCGGCACAAAGTGCCCGGCTCCCTTCACCGTCAGCAGATCGAGCTGGAACGGCTTGCCGGCGTTGAACCTCTTCCAGTATCCTCCGATTCGGGGCATGAATCTGCAATCAACATGTGTCACTTGGCCTGCGTCGTGCTGGCTTACCCGGTCTGTGTGTAGTTCCACTGTCCTCGCTGGGTGGCGGGCCAGCCTTGACCGGCCGCCAGCGACTCGATGAACCACTCGTCTCCCAGGAACTGGCACGCCATGTCCACGTCTCCGTTGTAGATCAGCATGCGCAGAGGGTAGTCTAGAAAAATGACTGTGTGTGTAACTGAGATTTATTTTGTCAATCGATGGTTGTAATACTTTATACTATACTCTACTACTTTACTACAAACATACTGGAAGCAATGATGCTGTTGAAAATGGGAGTGGTGTCGTTGTGCTGCTGCACGTAGTTTCCGTTGATGTCGTCGCTGTAACGTTTGCAGTAATGTCACTTCCCACATATGTTTTACTTACTTGCAGTCAGCCCAAGTAGGCAGTTCAGGGACAATGTGAAGGGCGTTCTTTACCTCCGGAAGGTTCATGTAGTTGGTGACGGCCGAATCCTATTATAAAACATCATACCTTTCTTCTTCACCATCCATACCTGGTAGCAGAAGTATCCTCCGTTGCTGTCGGTGGAGTCATATGTGATCTTGGAAGCCTGGTTGACAAACGGCGAGGTGTCATGGAGGGCGCGAGGGTCCGCGGATCTCTTGCTCCTCAGGTTGGCGCCGGTCGGAGGAGTGGCGTAGCAGTCTTGGAACGTGTTGTACACGTCGTTGCTGAACAACACGTTTATCACTTGTCTTTGCTTTGGTGATGTACTCACTCAGTCTCCCACACATCCAGGAATCCTTGCTGGACGACCTTGTTGCCGCACTGCGCAGCGAGCGAGCCGTCGGTGAACTGAAACATGATGTGTTGATGTTGTCCGGAATTGAACTCACCTTGGGGTTAGCGTTTCCTTGGGCATCGAGAGTGATGTAGTCGACCCAGTTGCAGTAGGTCTGCGGGTTGGATCCGTTCTGCGCGCCCGAGCAGCACTGCGACATAGAGTCCCAGTCCTCCTTGCCGTGCATTCCGCGGAAATACAGCAGCGACACGGCAGAGTTGACCTGCTGGATCTGCGACAGCTCGCCGTTTCCGATCGCCACTCCCACCAGCTTCACTCCAGTCACCGTCTTCTTCTGGAACCCATTTCATTGCGAGTTGTTGATATATGGAGTGCTATCACCTGGATAGCCTTGATGAGAGCGTCAGTCAGAGTGGGGATGTAGATACCGCCATACGACTCTCCTACAACAAATTAAATATGGGCCTATTCCATGAAACATGCATAATGTCTACTCACCAGTGATGTAGAAGTCTCTGTTCTGGAGATCCGGGAAGCGCTGGAAGAACGCGGCGATAGCCAGCACATTGTCGGCGGCCGTCTGAACATCAAATGTTAGAGCTCATTCGATCATCAGTTGGTAATCATCTCACCTTGTCATCGTTCCAGACGTTGTCCGGAGGAGTGGTGTTATCCTGGTAAGAATATCCGACTCCCCTAGGAGCCTCGAGGAATAGGACGTTGGCCCTCTTGTTCCATGAGTAGACGTTCTCGTAGAGAGTCTTGCCATCGCGGTTCACATGGAACGGTCCGAGCTCCTCGAGGAATCCTCCAACAGAAGAGCATCCGGGTCCTCCGTTCAGCCAAAGAATCACGGGGTCTTTGGAGGGGTCCGACTGCGACTCGACGTACCAGTAGTGAAGATTGTTTCCGGCAGTAGCAGGAAGATATCCAGAGTACATAGCGAAGTTGGGGGTGTAGGTGAGTCCGGGAAGATTGATTACCCTGTCAGCCATCTTGCTGCCAGCGGGAGGCGGGGGAGGAGCAGCAGCAGTGGCCGCGCGCTTGGCGCGGTTCGCCTGCTCCGGCTGCGGCTTGCGAGGACGCTTCATCAGCTGCCTGCGGGACACTCCACGAGTCTTCTCCGTCTCAGCCTTAGTGGGGGATCCATTCATAGCAGCAATCTCGGCAGCAACCGCGTACTGCTTGTTAAGGGGGGTCTGATGCCAGTCATAGGGAAGGTTGTTGCTGAAGTCCAGTCCACGAATAAAGTTGTTGATCATCTGAAGAGCGGGTCCGGGGCGATCGGTCGGCACCAGGTGACCGGCTCCCTTCACAGTGAGAAGGTCAATCGTGCCATTGCCATACGAGAACTGCTGAGTGTATCCAGCAATCTGGGAGCGGAACCTCCAGGCATCACGAGACTTGGACGCGGACATTTCCTGTCGCTTTGCTAGTGCTTCCACAAACCACTGGTCTCCAAGGAAATTGCAAGCCATGTCAACGTCTCCGTTGTAGATAAGCATACGAAGAGGGTATCCAGACTTGACGATGTGATCGAAAACGGCTCCAGTGTCGTTGTGCTGCTGGGTGTAGATAGCGTTGATTGTGTCACTGAAAAAAAATTTGTACTAGTTTATGCATTATATTGACTCACTTGCAGTCAGTCCAGTGGGGAGCAAGCGGGTTGATGTGAAGAGCGGTCTTCACATCGGCACTGTTGAGCCAGTTCTCAGCAGCAGAAGAAGCAAAGCAAGGGAATCCTCCCTGCGAGTCCGTAGAGTAGGAAGAAACAAATGCTCCCTGGTCGACGAATCCGGCGTCTCTCTTAGTCCTCCTGCTCTCAGCTCCCTTCATCTCAAGATGAGCACGAATCTTCTCCTTATGGGCGGAGAGGACGCGGGATCCGAAGACAGTCGAGGTCTGCTGGTAGCAATCTTGATACATGTTGTAGACATCGTTGCTGAAACAGTCTAGTGTGACAACGTATAGTTCACAACAACTTACATAGAGTTCCAGACGCGTCCTTGACCCATATCGGCAACCAATTGTCCGCAAGGGTCAGACGCGTTACGAGGAGAGGCGTTTCCGGCAGAGTCAAGAGTGATGTGAGCAGAGAAGTCGCAGTTCTCAAACCAGCTGGCACCGGTAGAGGTGGGACAGCACTTCTGAAGCTGGTCCCATTCACTGAAATAGTGTGTTGATTCCGAATTATGTAATACCCAATAGTAACTCACGTCTTTCCATACATTCCGTGGAAGTAGAGAAGATGAGGAGCGGAGTTGATCTGCTGAAGGGCGGAGAGCTCTCCGTTTCCAACAGCCATTCCAACAAGGTTGAGTCCGGGAATGTCACCGGCCTGGATCTTGTCGATGAGAAGGCTGGTGAGAGTCGGCACGTACACTCCACCGTACGACTCTCCAGTGACATAGAACGGACGGTTGATGTACTCGGGATAGACAGTAAGGAAGTCCTTTAGAGCAAGGAAGTTGTCCGTGGCAGTCTTGAGATCATCATAGCCCTGGTCAGGGTTTTCGGTCTGATTCTGGTACGAAAATCCAACGTTGCGGGGTCCCTCGAGGAAAAGGACGTTAGCTCCCTTGTTCCAGGAGTAGATGTTCTCGTAGAGAGTGCTGTTATCGCGGTTGGGATGGAAAGGTCCGAGCTCAGTGAGGAATCCTCCGAGAGACGAGCATCCGGGTCCTCCGTTCAGCCACAGCACAAGAGGATCAGTGAGAGGGTTCGACTGAGACTCGACCAGCCAGTAGTGAAGGTAGTTCCCGGTCACTCCGTGAAGGTAACCAGAATACTGGCGGAAGTTGAGGTTGTAGGTAAGTCCCGGCAGAGCCCACACACGATCAGCCTGCTTGCGAGTGACTGAAACACTCCATTCACTACAGAACTGTCATCCATCAACTCACAAAGCTTCTCGGGAGCGGGCGCGTACTGGGCAAGCAGAGGCTGGGGCGCGTAAGAGAGTCCCGTGGGCATAGTGTAGTTGTTGGTTGCGCGGAGGAAGTTGGTGATCATCTGGAGAGCAGGTCCCGGTCGGTCCATCGGCACGAAGTGGCCAGCTCCCTGCAATATCATGCAGTGTACACGAACGCCCGGTGTTCATTGTCACCTTGACAGTGAGGAGGTCGATGGTGACGGTGTCTCCCTTGAACTGCTTGTGGAATCCGGCGGGTGTGTTGATGAACTGGGGGCCTCGCTGGTAGAACCACTCGAATCGCTTCATCGACGTGGACATCTTGTTGTTGTCAGTGAATCGCTCGATGAACCACTCGTCTCCGAGGAAGTTGCATGCAAGATCCGCGTCTCCATTGTAGATGAGGATCGCCAGAGGGTACTCTGCAATGTGAGTATTGAGAAACACCCAGATGACTCGATGACATACTGGAGTTGACGATGTTCTGGAACACGGGAGCCATATCGAAGTGCTGCCACTGATAGTTCGCGTTCATGTCGTCACTAAACAATAATCATTACATACACCACTGTAATATGCGTTCGCAATATCACTTACTTGCAGTCGGTCCAGTTAGCGACATTGTCGGGAATGTGCAGCGCCTTCCTCACATCGGCACGCAGGAGGTAGGTCCTGAGGTGGCGTGTGTTGACTCTCTAGCTGTGTGCACTCACTGCTTGGCGTCGCTGCCCCAGCACGGGAATCCGCTCATGGCGTCAGTGGAGTCGGTGTTGAGCTTGGCTCCCTGGTCGACGAACGGGTTGCTGCCATCAGTGAACATCTGGTAGTCCTTGGACACCAGACCGCGGAAAGCACGCTGCATCGCCGAGTTGCGGATCTAAAAAAAGTGTAAATTTCATCAACAATGTGTATTCAAGCTCACCTGGAACTGCATGCCGTTGTTTGCGGAAGTGGGAGTGGAGAAGTTGTAGCAGTCCTGGTACGTGTTGTACACGTCGTTGCTGAAATCGTGGTACATGAACGTTGATAATGCAAGACAACTACGTACTCAGTGTTCCACACGATGTTCAGTCCCAGGTTGTAGATGTTCTTTGCGCAGGTGGCGTTTACGTGATCGGTGAAGTTCTTCATCACCGGGTTGCCTGAACGCCAATTTGTATGCATTGTGCATTATGTTTGTTCTCACCTCCATTGGGATCAAAAGTGAGATAGCGGGTGAAGTCGCAGTCCGCCAGTGGCATTCCATTCTCATCGGCGCAGCACGAACGAAGGTTGTCGTATGCACTGCATGTTAACCGTATCGATTATTTTGTCTCGATCCCCTGATTTATGGGGTATATCGTGGCGGACGATGCCCTATCTTTGTAGCCGCTCCACCACAGGTCGTAAACTCATATCAACTCATTATCGCGCGAGGCCGTAAAACAATAAAGTTGAAAGCTGAATGCGTCCACCCCACAAAAGAACGCACTGAAGATTACGGAGACCGAAAAAGTGCACAGAGAGTGAAATCGTTCAATAAATGATGTGTGTGGAACGTACACTTTTCCTGTGAATCCCCTGTAGTATCCGATATCAACAGCCGAGTTGATCTGGTCCTTGAGGCTAAGAATTCCGTTTCCGACCGCCATACCAGCGAGGTTCAGCGTGAGAGTCTTGTTCTGAAAACCAATAAACATGACAAACATGGTGATAGCATAAATTGATGTCTGAATCAATGAACCTGGATCATTCCAATGAGAACGCTGGTGAGGGTTGGGACGTACACTCCACCATACGACTCTCCTGAAAATGAATGTATTAACTCTATTCAGCTATTGAGCTGCAGTTCCCACTTACCGGAGACGTAGAACTTGTTGCTGGAGTACTCGGAGAACTTCTTGAAGAAGTCGGCAATGGCGAGCGCATTGTCGGAGGCAGTCTGAACATCATCATTCATCATGTCCCTTATGGTCTTCTCGTCTCTACTTTGTCATCGTTGTAGAGAGTGTCATTGGGAGCGCTGGCGTCGCGGTAGCTGAACCCGACATCGCGAGGAGACTCGATGAACAGCACGTTCGCTTCCTGAAACACTTTCGTCCATGAACCCCTTGTAAGCAGCTAGCGACTTGTACTCGAGAGCCTTAGGTCAATCTCTACATACTGGCTCGACGGTTGCACTTTCAAAATAGTTTCGTATTCGTTATCTGAACTCCACTCTATCGGAGGTTTATTTTGGCATCAAACTTCAGAACGTACAATCTGACCACTTTCATTAATCTCATTTCTCGTACCGATTACACGAGGATTACACGACTGCGGCAAGCAGTGCGATAAGGAAAGGAAGAACTAGCAGACACGCTTCTGTTTCGCTATCTCGCGGAGGGATCGCTGTGCAAGCATGACATGACTGTGTCAGTGATGACATGACGCCAACCACGAAACGGGTAATCAAAAAGTTATCTCAAACTTCCAAAAAAAAAATAAAGATTAATTCGTGTAAGAAAATAGTTATCACGCAGCTGAAAAAAAACGTGGCTCACCTTGTTCCAAGCCTGAACGTTCTCGACAATGGTCGCTCCATCCTTTCCAGGGTGGAACGGACCGAGCTCTCCCATCAATCCTGAAATGTACCGATGACAATTCAGTTTGATCAGTTGTATATGAAACGAGAAAAAAGAAAAAAAAACAGCAAAAAAGTGACCTCCGATAGAGGAGCATCCGGGGCCTCCGTTCAGCCAGAGTATAACGGGATCCTTGGACGGGTTCGACTGAGACTCCGTGAACCTACAGTGTATGGTTAGAATCGGACAATCATAAACACAATAACACAATTACACAATTACACAATCAGAGCTGACGCTTACCAGTAGTGCAGATGGTTTCCCGCGGAGGCATCGAGATATCCCGAGTAGTGCTTGAAGTTGGGCGTGAATGTGAGGCCGGGCAGATCGGTGACCAGGTCTCCGGACGGGGCAGCCTACATCGAACACATGCCTGACTGTTGAGTGGATGAATGCCCTACCTGGACGGCGGCGGCGAGCAGTAACGAGAGTGTGGTGAGCGGCATCCTGTGGGGCGCCATGCTCGAGCACTGCCGTCTCCAGCCCGGATCACCCATCCGCGCCCTATCAGCCCCACTCCCTATCAGCGCCCCGATACAGTACCGCCGGCTGTCGCAATATGTCCAGTCGTCGGAGCGTTTCATGTTGTCCAAGATAAGGCGAGTATGTGCTATGTGCATACACCACGCCGAGAGTTCGGCCATAACCGCGTAATCCCCGAGTGATATTCGTGAGAGTGCGCACCGGAATGATGGAAGAGCTCATAAAATTGCAACAACATGACAAATAACGGACTGTTAAAGATCAACCGTTTCAATTCCTCTCGCGAAATGTGAGCAACCACAAAACTGTAAACAATTTATTGATATGCGTTAAAAATTTTTTATTGATAAGTATACACTAAAACTATGTATCAGACAAACATCGCAGTAAAGATGACGTAGATCAGTTTATAGGTGTGTATTCTTAAAGTCAGAATGAATATTTGTAACTGTAAGATGACTTTTGTTGTCATTCAGAAGTCATTTTGCTGGTCCAGATGATTCGATCACTGAGTATACATCACACCATTCATTGTGGGGCGAACATGATATTGTTTGACGAGGATTCGTGGGTTGCGCAAATCAAATGCCGTGTGTGGCCATAAAATTCTGTTGTTTCCACTTTGTGTGGTGTTTTGACCCACTGACTCAAGATCACAAGACACAATGCATAGGAAATAGGCGCGAGCCAGCCGCAATCACTGCGGCCAATTCCGAACTCCGAACCTAGTTCTAGCTGTAGACTGTAGACGTTTTCGATAGTGACGTTGTGAGTGCGACACAAAGATTTTCTCAACCGCCATATGTACACATCCACCCATTTCCACACATCTTGTGGAAACAAAGTTACCATCCGTTCACCGAGAATCACTCATGTCAAATGCGATGTTGTTCAGGAGCAGCACGCGAGATCTTCTTTTTTCAGAAATGCCCCACGAATCAAAGCGCGACCACCCTCTTCTAAACTCTCAATTTTCTCATTTCCTAGAGTAGCATTTTACGGCGGGTCGTTTCAAGCGCACAAGCAGACCCGCACTCTGTTCGGGAACCAACCGAGCTTTACGGCGAATTCCGGAATGTTTCCACTCTTTATCCATATAATCACAGCTGTGCTGCACTTCCATTAAAGAGTTTCACTCGTCGAGCACTTTTATACGACAGGAAATTAAGTGGATGTGTTTGGTTCACAACTCGAACCAAGTACTTTGGTCCTGCGTAGCAAGAACTGTGAGTACCAAGTAGGGTAGCGTTATTTCTACGATGCACTAATCTTTCTGAATCAACTTTTTCACTTGTATAAATACCTTCATCTGATTAGGATTATAAAGATTGTACTATATTGCATAAATACGGTATATATCTGTAAAAGTACTAATTACACGTATTGGGAAGCATGTGTTCGCTGAGTGCAGGGAACACGCGAGTACCTCGCCCTCTCTCCCGAGAGACCTATGAACTCGTGCGCGCATGCCAACGCTGTCTCGAAATAGATCCACCCACTCCAAGAGTGGCTATTCTCGGATGTAGTGACATGGTCGTCTTCACCACGACGACCATGTCGTCTCATGGAGTCGACGTCACGTCTAGGCGCCGCCCCTTTCAATCCTACCCCCTCCCCCCACTCAAACTCACTTTCCCCGGATCCATCTATAAAAGGCCTCGAGGGGTAAGGATGTGGCTCCGGGGGAATGATTCGGACCCCCCCCTCCCTCCTCGCACCCTATTTGTCCGGACAACTATACGAACCACTTGACTTGAGACGTGTTTTGTGTTTTGTGACCTTTCTAATTTTACTTATAATATTATTCTGGGAGATAGTTCGCCAGGTTACGGTAGAAAATCGATCTACCCTCTAGTCGCATTCGATCTACCTTCTAGTCGTGAGGAGACCCAAGAGCGCGCTTTCAAACGATAATATCGATCAAAGAAGCCGGCATGCGAATCAAAGAGGCCGCGCGACACTCGACCATTTGCTCGCGCTGTCTGACCTCTCTCGCTCGCAACTGAGTTTCGCCAACTGACCCCGGCTGGCAATAACAGAAACTATCCTCCAGGCGGCGACTATACTTACTCGTGTTTTTGGCAACGTGCGTTTCTTTTCTCGTCCCTTCCAATCTGCCCCCTTTTTCCTAATGCACCCCTCTTCTCTCTGCCTCCGCACTTCGCAGAAAACGCGCATGGGATTAATATAGAGACTTATATTAATCGTTTCCGCCCTTCTTTCTCACTCAATTGACGTCTCTACTTACGTAACCTAATAACCTTTGAACATCTTACATGCAGTCGAAAATGTAGTTGTCAGATTGACTCACCGGATCGCTGCAATAACACTCTACATGTCAAGAGATGCCCCCTCTCTCAATATCACCTCTACCGTAGTCCGAGTGTCACTTCGCCTCTCCTGTCGCCAATATTGCGCGCGCGTCACTCCAACAACACCTTATTGCATCCTCGGGGACGACGCTCACTTTGCCCCTCCCTCTCTCTCTCTCTCTCTCTCTCTCTCCGAAATACAGTAGAGAGTTAGTCTCGCCACTCCACTCACTCTACTTCTAACCGCATTATAGCAAGTCCAGTGTCCGGCAAGCGACTGTCTCCCACGTCTCTTCGATCCAATTCACGCGCCATAAAACATATTGCACTGCGCGCGTAAACCTATCGTCGCCTCCGTTGTTTTTTTCTATTAGAGCACCCGTTCGTCTGACTCAGAACCTTCATCAAAAGTGCGCCTTGTCCTACCATCACTTATCGCATTTGCAATTTTGTGCGCACGTTTGTCTGCGTATGTGTTGACTGACTATCGTGTTCAGGGTGACAATGCTCGGCGGGCGGGCATCATACGGCGCCTTGCTGCTGGCGCTCATGGCTGTCGCAGTGCAGGCACAAGGTAAGAGAGAGAGAGAGAGAGAGAGAGAGAGAGAGAGAGGGAGGGGGAGAGAGAGAGATAGATAGAAAGAGAGAGAGAGAGAGAGAGAGAGAAATAGAAAGGGATGACAGTATACCAGGATTACGTTCGCGCAGTTATCGTACACATCTCCGCTTCCCTTGTGCTTATGCGCGATTTCCGGCCTCTTTCTATAGCTCCCTCTTACCCTATACTATAATTGAATAGCTTCGTTCATAGCTCAGCGTTCATAGAATAAAGTGTTGTTGAATACTGATCATCTAGCAGGACTAATCGCGTATTCCTCAGTAATGGCCGGCGTATAATGTGTAGGTGTGGGAGTGAAACGTGCATATCACGGGGCATACATTAGCGCGCCCCGCCTAACTAGATCATCCGCTCACTCGCGCAATTCGAAACTCAAGAAACTTTCAACATTCATTCAGCCATAAATTTTCCGGGAATAGACATAGGCGGAACTACACGAACAAAGTAAACAAAAAGGAGTGTTCCTGGTGTTTTAGTCGTGGTCTGTGACGCACAATTATTTGTTTTGTATAGTAGGGGCTTTTACGAGTTATGCATGCGTGGCTTGGTCTTCCCTCTTTCTGTGGATAGAGAGCGACCAGTCACCAAACCACATGGTAGAGTGGGAATGGGAGAGATGTGACCTTTTCCGGAGTTCTCTCTCCCTCTCTATCCCTCTCCCCCCTCTCTATCTCCCAGCTCAGGGACGCTCCATCCAGAGAGATGGTCGTCTGATAAGGGGATAAGGCGTCAAAACAAACTCGTCATCGAGTTACCTGACGCCGCCGCGGAAGCCCACGCCAACCCTCTCCAAACACAATTCGACCCCAACCCGGGGCATAACCGATTGCTGTAGCCTCGGCGGCATCACTCCTCCTCCACCGACAGGACTGACGTCACCTCTCGCCCCCTCCCGACATCCTCGGGGGACCATCGAATAGATTCCACCCGAGGCCCACCCCACCCAGAAACACTACAACAAAAACGCATCTCTCACGTCTTTTCGCGAGAACTCTTCTCGTCTCTCGTTTTGTTCTGTGTTTGCCCGCTCCGTTTTTAATCCGAAGCGATGCCTGCTCGAGGGAGGCATCCCATGTTGATTGAGGCGAGTCGAGACATGGTTCTTTCGGGTTTCAAACGGGTCCGCAAACTCTTTTACTCTCTTTCTCTCTCTCTCTCTCTCTCTCTCTCTCTCTCTCTCCGCGCGCGTCAGTCACTCATTTCAACGGCCGCGCATCCCAAGTCCAATCCGAATCTCCTCTGTACAAATCGCATTAGTGAGGTGGAATGAGAAGAGAGGAGAAGAGAGGAGAAGAGAGGAAAAGAGAGGAGAAGAGGGGAGAGAGAGACCTCTGGAAGCAATTCGGAGCAGCCTGTGTGCAATCCGACCACACGAAACGATTACGTGCCACGAAATAGGTGACGCACTGCTGCTGCAATTCCACCTAAGCCCCACTCTCAACGACCAAATAGCAAAACAATAGGCGCGCGCCCTCTTGACCACTACCGTACTCCAGACGCGGAGGGGATTTCCGCGGAGGAGGAGCAGCTTCTGAGTGAGGAGGCGGCTCTGCTCGAGCGGATCGAGCAGCTAGAGGACGCCCATCTGCACGGCAAGCGAGGCGAGAAGAGGGGTACGGTAGTCGCCGTGGGGCGCCGCAGATCATTCGTGCGATTTCAGATCTGGACGGTTCGATGCCGGGAGTTCTGCGGTTCGGAAAGCGAGCACAGTCGTTCATCCGATTCGGACGATCCGAGATGACTAAGAAGGTAGACAGAAAGGGAGAGGACGAGAGAGAGAGAGAGAGAGAGAGAGAGAGAGAAAATCAAAACACACTTTTCAGGAAATGCCGGGAGTTCTGCGGTTTGGCAAGCGCTCGATGCCTGGTGAGTGAAGGCTTCCAATCCCCTGATTGAAGGGCTTCCACACAACAAAAAGGGATTGAAACAAGCATCCCCTTTTCTCCTCTCATTCTCTCTCATTCAGGAGTGCTTCGCTTCGGAAAGAGGGATATGCCGGGTGTGCTGCGATTCGGAAAGAGAGACATGCCTGGTACGTACCACTGATGCTCATTCTCCTCCATCTCCTCATTCTCATCCTGCTCCTCATTCTCCTACTGCTCCTTCTCCTGCTCCTTCTCCTCCTACGCCTATAATCTGCAGGAGTTCTTCGATTCGGAAAGCGTTCCGTGCCAGGAGTGCTTCGTTTCGGCAAGCGATCTGACATGCCGGGCGTCCTGCGCTTCGGGAAGAGAGATGTCTAGACAGGTACGGTATTATCCATGAGGCGCGGGAATAATGAAACATATTTCAGCTTCAAAACTTGCCACTCGCACACGCTCTGCGCACACACTTCTTCGCACCTTCTACAGTCTCCGGATAGGACTACAGTATCCTCTCCCACTCTCCCTCCCTCTACAGTATAGGTTCACGCTCGACGGCGCGGTACGGTATATGGTGTCCAACCAATCATTATCTCGAAAAATCTACGTTTTGTGATCTCACACGGCATAAAGCTAATGATTTTGTTGTATAAATTGTATGTACTATCATATACGCGAGTGATCAGAAAACACATTTATATATCGCAAGAGCATCAACGTACCAGTATTCACATTATTAGCTTGCAATGTCAATGTCAATGTCAGGAATACTTTCAAATGGGGGGCGGGGTGAGGGGGCAAGAGGATAAGGCATCAGGAGAAGGACACTAGAGATCGGATGCTCAACATTGCAAGACGCGCACATGCACAACGAAATAAATATGTCGAATTCTATGGAGAAAAAGAATCTACCCAAAAATAGTGTTACTATAGACCCATGGGAGGCACGGGAGAGTCACAGACCAAGAAGGGACGACTCGCGGACAGGAGGGAAAGCGGTGTAGCGACTACTCGGAAGGGAGAGTGGCTCACTTGGCGATCTGGCTGACACTCGAGTGGCTGGTGCTGGAGGAGGGGCAGTCGGTGACGAGTGTCTGGTCGCTGCCGTGGTACTTGACAGTCACTCGGTTGATCGGAGACGAGCCCGGGTAGATCGGACACGTCGGCACGCCGTTCTCACCCCTCAAAGCATATCGTGAAAAACAAGACCTTTTTCATGACAACTTTTGCAGCATTTTTGAGTGTATCAATACAGTCCAGGTAATATTCACACAAAGTGACGCCGATGATTGAAAAGTATTGACAAAGCACCCACTTGTAGTATGCCACGTCATCATCGTCGTCATCTTCAAAGTCATCGAACTTCCATGAAAGACTGTCCGCTATCTGTAAAGCAACAGTCACTTTCATCCTTACTACATCTTCCGTCTCTGAATATTTTGCTGTGCCTGATCTTCAGGTTGGGGTCGTTTTTGTTCTCGTCAATGAAACCTTCTTTTGAAATTGTATAAACGTGGAAAAATTGTTTGTATTTTTGCCAATTTTTCTGCGCAAACAGAACTTTAAAACTCGTCTTCATTGAAGAGAACGAAAGCAACCCCATCCTGAAGATCAGGGAATAATACATTGTCCGGATACATCCTTTAATCTTTAATAAACCCTGTTGTATGCTCTCACCTCACTCCTCCTCTGTTCCCGCCGACTGGGGGTGACAAAGTCCGGGCTCGGAACCACAGCCAGAGAACCGCGCGGGCGAACACTTGAAACAACTCAATCGATATCGAAACGTCTGTCGAAACATACAATTTACAGACGACCTTATGCCACATGCGCAAAAGTACGATACTACACCCCTGAAAACTTTAAAAAAACCCAAACCCCCACTCACGGCTGTACTTGCTGGTTGGAAGGAGGAGGCGGCGGAGGGGGCATGGTCGGTCGCCTGCAATCACAGCCATGTGGACACACCCAGCCATCCTCTCTACCTGATCAGCTCCCTCCTGTCTCCCTCTCTCGCCTCCCTTGGCTGACTCGAGGCCCGAGCAGCGCGCGGAGGACGCTCCAGAACCAGCAGCTGGCCCGATGAACACTGAAAGTATTCATATGTTTCACAGCTCATGTACATTGCGTACGTAGTCAATGTAGACAATGCGCACATAGGATATAGCGAATTTATATAGTTATCCGAAATACTATACAACCTCATGCTCTAGTGTGGAGGAGTATGTGAGAGGTGCAAAGTGGACGCTTCTCGCTCCCGACTTGCGCACTCTGCCAGTGAGCAGACTGGAGGACAGCATACGATATACTCAAAGTGTACACTGTCGTGTCACAATAGGTCCGCAGAGCTCCGAGCAAAATAGCAGCCACAGTAGCTTCGAGATCAAGATCCAGAAAAATCACTGTCGTCTCAACGTGCATACGTCAAGTGGGAAGTGTCTGTCTGCGGCGACATACTCCTCAACAAAACCCCTCTCGCTGACGAAAAATGATCTACTCCCGCAAAATAACAGCTCTCTCTCTCTCTCTCTCCCTCTTTCTCGGAGCAGCGCTGACACAACAATCATGAGGTCATCCGTCAGTCAGTCTCTGAGCAGAAAGGGAGCGCCGGAGGGTCAGCTGCTACTCACAAGTTGTGCCGGATCAAATCAATACCCCGATTCACACTTGGTAGTCGATCACACCTACAGCAGCCGGCAAGAACCACACCGACTTCCAACAGATGACAACAATTGGACTGTGATCTCTCACGGAGGGAGCGAGCATACGTCTAATAACACATGCCAACAGCCGGCCTGCCAACCTAGGTCACACAATCCATGCCACAGAAATTGTCAAGAGAAAAGATACACTGTAGCTGTCGTTTAGGCCATATTCGAATCACTCACCATGAATCTTCAATATCGACAAACACGCAACACTGTCCCACTATCGAATTTCGGATTTTTCACAATCCGCTCACGAGTGGATCAACTCAATACAGGGACTACCCTGACATGTGTGGAATGCGACGTGTCGACTCACCAGTCCGACCATCTCGCTGGTTGTCTTGTGTAGCATCCGTGGAGGGAGCAGCGAGCGCGCCTCCCTTCTTCCCCCTCCCCCTCCTCCCCCTCCCGACTCGACGCGTCGCCATTCGCGAGACGCCCGCGAACTGTCCTGCAAATCATCTGCGTAAAACTTATTACTTATTTTCTAATACCTCAAATATCATAAACATTTGGTAGATAGAGATAAAAAATATTTTAGGGGAAAATGCTTTAAAAAATATTGTCAGAAATGACAATCTTCAATATGTTTTAATCGGATGCTCACCTTGAAACAGCTGAACATAGTCTTGCGAGCGTGGTAGATACACACGACACAGACACACACGAGAGACCCGATCACAACAAGCCACTGGAAAAAAAAATATTTAATTGTTTGTATATCATCATTTAATGTAATGTGTGGGAGATTAGGAGATAAAATATACATTACGATCACAAACACGTATTTAATTAAAAAAGCCAAAAGAAAATATCATTGACGAAAAATTTCCTTTCAGTTCTCTATTCACCACTGCAACTTACAAATGATGGAATCGAAAAACGGACAAGTGATATGTGAATGAGGAGGAAGTAGCATGTTACACGCAACCACTCAATCATTGTAGCAAAATCAGGCGGAAAGGAGGTTGTAAAGTGCGTGTTTTATCAAAGAACACACGATTCCAGAATGTTCCAATTGAACAAACTCTCGCTGACCAATCATCGCAACACAAACTTCGTTAATAAATTTCTCTTCCAAAGCGCTGAATAAATCAAAACCACACGAGCCGATAGCTCACCTATTGGAAACCCATCACAACAGAAAATCAAGTGGTAAAAAGTGGAAGATTGGCGCGGGATGTTGAAAAGTCCCAAGAGAGAAAAGAAAAAGAGAAGAGAGAGAAGAGAGAGAAGCGACAATTCCTCGAAACTGCGCCTCATATTTCGCACATCATATAGGAAAAGAAGCTGCGGCGGCGAGTGTCCAATTGCCGATTGGTTATCACTCCAGCCGGCGCTCCCTCCTCGCTTTAAACTGCATTCCTCGCCCCTCTTCCCTACACACACCACGATTAAATCAAAGGAGTGAATGGCCCTATCAATCACTCACTCGCACTACGACAACACATCACAACTCAGCCATCCCTCAGTTGTCATTCAGAACAATAACAACTACTTCTTTCGCGCACTAAGTGTAAGACGCTACTTCGCGACTGGATCAAATCATATTCAATATTCATCTTCGGATGCGTCACGTCACGTCACTCACAATAATTTTATTGGAGCTGTTTTGCACAAATTCTCGAATCAAATAATTTACTGAAAGTTCAAACTTTAACGGTTCGCGCATTTCGACTCTTCAACATCATGAAAAAAAAACGGGACAACATCATCAATGGGTACACAATTCGATCAGTTTGCGTAGCTGCGCAAATTATCATTATTGCGCAAATTATCATTATTATGCGCAAATTATTATAAATATTATTTTCTATAATGTCATAATCGGCAAAACAAAAAGGGAAGCGCTGGCAGCAGAACCGGGGTGAACGAGTGACCAATTGTCCATCTGTCCACTCCAAAACTCCATGGAAACCAAGAGAGGAAACCTACACCCAGGAATACGGAAAGAAGATAGAGAGAGAGAGAGAGAGAGAGAGAGAGAAGAGAGAGGGGGGAGAGAGAGAGAGGAGTGAGAGAGATTGCGCAAGATGAATGAACTAAACAAATCCCCGTTCTCGCTGACAGCTGGGTGCACTTTAGATAGATTTACTACATGAGTGTTCAGAAGAACAATTTGATGATAGTTGGATACCCAGACTCATTCAAGAATATGCAAATGGAAAACTCACGCCGACGATGGGATGTATCCTCTGCTGGCACTTGTCCGGCAAGCAGTTCCACTCGGAACACAGACGGGACAGACCGCAGTCACACTCCTCGCCCCACTGAAAGGGAGCAAGCAGGTAAGGGAGCATCAAGCCAGTCTCTTCGGAAACTATTCTCGAAGACATTAGAGGACAACACCTCAAATTACTTCAAGTGGTTGGAAACAATTCGGAGGTAGTTAGAAGTAGTAGGAAGGCCAGTTCGAAAACGTTTCGCAAATAAAAATCGGGGGAGTTGGAAGGCATTTCGGGAGTAGTTTGAAGAGACTTCACGGAAGATCGGGAGGAGTAGCATGGAAAGCGTCGAGACGCACCTTTTTTTGTCTTCTCTTTTTCCTCTCCTCACTCACCTCCACCACTCCGTTCCCGCAGATGGCTAGCGTCGCGTTCAGAAGAGGAGCGGGGGAACGTCTGAATAGAAGAGGTGAGAACCGAGAACACTGGATTATTGAAATACGGTTGGTTTGCGAGCGGGTATCTGAATAAGGGTATGTAATCGTATTATTGCAACAAAACTGGTTGGTGCAATGTCAACGGCTCGTGAAACGGAACAGTGAACAGAACCAGATTCACTTTTATTCATATTTTTCAGCTAGCATTCTCGGAAATTTCATTATGGTTCAACAATCGAAACATATGTGAATATGAACACTCCATATACGATAGACAACTATGTAAATTCAGGGCAAAACACATAAATCTCAAAGAACAAAGACCGCATTTCCTCGAAATAAAGTCACAACAAAATCACATCACACCCGACCTTTTTACTATCCATTCTCTTCCTTTTTTCTTTACAACTCCCGATTTATAGCGCGAAGGCGGATCGTAAACGCACTCCCGTTCACAACTGTTCCCTAGAAAAAAAATCAGAGGAGTGACCACATCTCAACTATCACATGTTTTCCAGCATTCGACGAATCTTTTCACAAAAAATAACACTTATAGTACTGTGCCCAATTCAAAAGCTTCAAAAAACCAGATCTCACCTCAAGCACCGATATCTATCTATCCTGTTGGCGAGGTCCTGAGCAGTGCAGTCGTGGTCGAAGCCGCTGAAATCGAGCATATCTTTTTTTTGTTTGTTTAGCCGGTTGAATCCGGGGTCCTCCTAGTCGAGAACAAGATAGGGTTCTTGGATTACGACGACGTCAGCAGAGGTAGTAGGGTTGGGTGGCGTCGGACGTCTTGAATTCCGTTCTTGAGTCCGTAGATGGTGCTGTGACGCCTTCTGGCTGCCATAAGAGTGGATTGCCACACCACAGGGGCTTGGTGAATTTCGCAAGAATGGTTGACTCCGAGGGGGATCGAACCAGCGACCGTGAGATTGAGAGACGGACGCTCTATCCACTAAGCCGCGCCCCCGGATATCTTTCTTTCTTTCTCTCTCTCTCTCTCTCCCCTCCCCCACTCACGGTATGTGCATGCATGCCTCTCCTCCCCTTCCTGCTTTCTCCTCCCGCACCCTCCGTCCCCTCCCCTCGCACAAGCAGTTTTCCACGTGCGCCGTCGCGTTGTCGGAGTGCTCTACTCCCAGAAGGTGCGCCATCTGAACGTCTCTTTGTGACAAATCCGTAATTCCCAAGTTTGTACACCGTCGTGTTCCGACATGAGTTTCTTAGTTTCTATGCACGATCCCGAAAACGTTATTGAACCATAATTGAAAGTAAACAAAACCTCGTGGAAGAATATGCTGCCGAGCGCCGACGGCTCTTGCGGGTAGAACTGCAATGAAAACAACACTCAATTGCAATTTGTAAACCTTGTCATGACCTGACTGACACACAAAACGATACGATGGAACTAAACAATATCATATGTTTATCTGCCCCTCTCACCCCGCACAGCATGACCGCCTGTCGGTTGCACATGCCACCCACGAATGCCAGGCCGCCCGAGTATCCGAATGAGAGCAGCACACCCACATCATGCAAGGGGAGAGAGGGAAGGCTGCAACACAACATCACACTTTCAACGTCAGCAACAGCGACAAGTTACATTGTTTGATTGTATCGACCTTACGCTTCATCGACATTACAAAAAGTCCTCAATATTCGCCAAATTAATTTAGTCGTGATCAATGTTGTAATTACCAAAATCAGTCGTTCTCGAGACCCGTATAAGCCCCGCCCCGGTACGCCCCGCCCACCTCCTAGTGCGCCACTCGCGGAACATGTGAAGGGTCATGTTGTCGCGGTGGGTGCGAGCCACATCCACCACTATCACACCCAGCCGCAACTGGTTGAGGTACTGCAAAGAGTCTCTCTCTCCTCTCTATCTCTGTCTCTCTCTCTCTCTCTCTCTCTCTCTCTCTCTCTGTGTCTCTCTCTTTCTTTCTCTCTCTCTCTCTCTTTTCTTCCCTCCTCTCTCTCTAACTCTCTCTCTGTCTCTCTCTCCCTCTCTCTCTCTGTCTGTCTTGCTCTCTCTCCCTCCCTCCCTCCCTTCTCTCTCTGTCTCTCTCCTCTTCCCCTCCTCTCTCTCTCCTCTTCCCCTCTCTTTCTCTCTCTCTCTCCTTCTCTCTGTCTCTCTCCTCTTCCCCCTTCTCTCTCCTCTTCCCCTCCTCTCTCTCTCCTCTTCCCCTCCTCTCTCTCTCCTCTTCCCCTCCTCTCTCTCTCCTCTTCCCCTCCTCTCTCTCTCCTCTTCCCCTCCTCTCTCTCTCCTCTTCCCCTCTCTTTCTCTTTCTTTCCCTCCCTCTCTCCCTCTCCCCCTCTCTCTCTCCTTCTCTCTGTCTCTCCCCTCTTCCCCTCTCTCTCCCTCTATCCCCACCTCATTCGCCTCCACCACCAGCTTGAGTACCTCCCGCTTCACCACTGACATGTCGTCGTGGTAGTGGGAGGTCTGAACGATAAACATTTGAAGCGAGGCAGGTAACTTATTGAAGAATCAGACCACCTTCTAGTCTCGGTTCACAGCTGCAGCTTACAATCAACCGAACTCGCAAAATCGCATGGATCGCTTTCGTATAAAGAGCTCATTGGAATCGAGCACTCACGATTCTCTTGTCGACAAAGAGGATGGTGGATATGATGGTCGTCTCCGCGGGCAGCTCCAGTCCAGAGTAGTCGGGAGCCGGCACGCCCCACACCGCAGCGCCGCGGGCAACCTGCACAGCGAGACGTCACACATCCCTATATGCCACTCCGCGCTTTTGGACATTCTGCGCACAGTCAATTCTAACTTGCAAGGGTTTAAAAGAGTGGTGGACAACACCGCGCAACACACAATAGCCATGACCACTGTTCATTTGCCTATATCCCTCGCTCATCCCCCGCTCATTTCCCCACCGCCCCTCCTGCGCATGCTCCGCCCCGCGTCTGCTTGGATGCACCGTGCGTCCTCGCCTCCCCCCGGCCCGTCATTGATAGCAAGTGTTCCCGCCCCGAGTCGCCACAGCCCCGCAATGGACTTCCTAATCGAGCCGACCGCGCTCGCAGCGGCGCTCTCCATAGCCGGTGCGCGCACTCCTCCTCCTCCTTCTTCCTCCTTCTCCTCTCACCTCACTCCCTTCCAGCTCTACTGATCCCCCTCGCGCTGCAATGCGGAGGCGGCGACAAGAAGAAGACAGCTCCCCCGTCTAAGAAGGCCTCTCCCGCACCGCCTGCCAAGGCACCAGCCAAGCCTGCCGCCCCCGCCGCCCCCGCAGCTGCCAAGGCGGAGGAGAAGAAGAGCGAGAAGAAGGAGGAGGAGAAGAAGAAGGACGAAGACAAGAAGGACGACGACAAAAAGGACGACGACAAGAAGGACGACGAGAAGAAGTCCGAGAAGAAGACCGAGAAGGTACCTGGGTTACTGTTGTCTACCGTAATCCAGAGATGTGTTTTAGAAGGATGCTGATGGCTCGAAGAAGGAGGGTTCGAAGAAGGAGCCGTCGAAGAACGAGGGCGACAAGAAGGATGCGGGCAGCAAGGACGGAGACGGGAAGACGGCCGGAGTCGCCGGAAGCAAGAAGGCAGACATCAAGCCCAAGCAGATCAAGAGGAACGAGAAGGAGGTGGGCTATCTCTCTCTCTTTCCCTCCCTCCTAATACTCTCTCTTTCAGCAACGCATCGCTGACGGCAAGGAAGTTCGCAACAAGGGCGACTATCCCACCTTCAACGACGTCGAATCCGACTGGGATTCGGAGAAGGAGAAGAAGAAGAAGGAGGGAAAGGGCGGGGATGGGAAGAAGGACGAGAAGAAGGAGAAGAGCAAGAAGGGAAGCAAGAAGGAGGGAGTGGATAAGGACGGAGCCAGCAAGGCGAGCAAGCAGGAGGACAAGGAGGCCAAGACGGACAAGAAGGAGGGGGAGGGCGAGGGCGAGGCGAAGAGCAAGATGGACGGGGCAGACGCGGAGAAGAAGGAGGGGGAGGAGAAGAAGAGCAGCAAGAGCAAGAAGGGCAGCAAGAAGGAGGGCGCGAAGAAGGACGGGGAGGAGATGCACACTCAGGGATCGCAGGAGGGGGACAAGAAGGACGGGTCGAAGAAGGATAAGAAGGACGAGAAGAAAGAGGACAAGAAGGAGGACAAGAAGCCCGACGAGAAGAAGGACGAGAAGAAGGCTGACGACAAAAAGGATGAGAAGAAGGATGAGAAAAAGGACGACAAGAAGGACGCGAAGAAGGAAGACGAGAAGAAGACGGACGATGACAAGAAGGAGAAGACCGAGGATGCTGACAAGGATGAAAAGTCCAAGGCTTAGATCTACCGTAGGACACACGCCACGCGGGGCGATCGACTCGCGCGCGGCTTAACAAGACTGAAACGTATAGCTTACTATAAACAACTTACCTTTGTGACAGGCCTCGATAAAGATTAGTGACGAATGTTGTGTGCTTATGGTAATGTGGGGACAAGTGAAATGAGTACAGCGATAAGTGCAGCCGAGTGCTCAATAGAACCGAGAAACCATGTGTCACTATCTATACTAACCACCGAAAATAAACGGTGTAATGATGCGATATGCAGCGATATGCGTCAGAGCACAGAGCTACAAACAATCGAAGAAAAAAACTGACCTCTCCTCGCCGCTGCCCTTCCTCATTCTCCTTCGCAGCAGCAATCACTCCAAGTAGGCTCACAAGCCACCACACAGCCAATCGCATCACAGCTCACAAGACAATATCACGCATCCGAAGCTCCTCCTGCAAGTACGGTAGAGTATGAGTAATCAACACGTCACATGAATAATACCACAGCTCCTCTCACTATCAAAAAGTGTGAGTGGAGAGAGGGAGAGAGAGAGAGAGAGAGAGATCGCGCGGTTCCATCTATTCGTCATAGAGATGGGTTCACACGAGCCAGTCGCAGCTGCATAAGAGTGCACAAGAAGCCATAATCAGAACAATGCATCTCCGTTCCTCCTCCCTCTCTCTCCTCGCCCCTTCTTCCTCTCTCACTTCGGGTCAATGGGGTCATCTCCCCAAAAATGTAAACGTCCGAAACTCCCAACAGACTCACCACACCACACTACTTCTGCTGCTTGGACGAAAAAGGAGAGTGTCACTCACTCAGAGATTCGCATCTGAAACAGAGAACAGTAAAGTACATTTCAATCGAGTGTCACAAAGGTCACATAGAAATTCGCGCCACCATTCCATAATGGCCTTTTCACACACGCGGAAAAAAAACGATGTGGACGGGACAATACACGACAGGGCAAAAAGAAAGCGCGAGGCGAGGCGATCCGTATCTATTCACGTGAATAGCTCGTATCTGGAATATGCCATATCCTCCTTCTCTCCCAGGCTCGCTCTCCGCAGAGAGCGATTTGTATGCATAGAATATGAATGGTGCAGTGGTCAAAGAGGGGATATCCGCAATCTGTGAAGATGAATGGAGGAAACGAGGCGAGAGGAGAGGGGAACAGGTGGACAGGACATCGCGCGCATTTCACAATACGCTCATCCCCTCCCCTCCTCCTCTCTTTCATCACTCTTCCCGCCTCGCCGCCACTAACCAGTCAAGGCCATCCGATAATCTCCCGGATTACCAACTTGTACCCGTAAACATGTACATGTTATCGCGTGAACAGTAGTTGCGAGGTATACGAGTGGGTGAATCATCTACACACTTTCCCGCAATCAGTCGACTTCTCGGTAAGCAAGGCTTTATGACTGGACACAACTAGCCGACTGATGAGCATTCCATGCGGAGACAGAGAGAGAGACAAGGAAATCACGCGTAGATCAGAGAAACAACAACACACACGCACCTAACGAGGGACATATACAAAGAATAGACATTTGATTACGAACTATATAAATGATTGCTAGAAAGGGCGAACAGCACAACAGCGAGAGAGGGGGAATGGGACGCGAGAGACGGGGCGGCTAGTCCACCCCCACCTATGCTAATCTCATAGACGACAACCCTCAATACAAGGCGAGATAGGGAGAGCGTACTGTATCATATACAGTACTCTCTAGTGGTACAGTATCACATACAGTACTGCTTATTAGTTCATGTCGCTCTCTGACATGCCGAGCTCGCGTCTCCGCCGCCGCACGTCGCCTCCGATCAGTCCGAGGTTCTCGTGAGAGGAGTCGAGGTACATCGAGCGCTTCACCCCACCCTCCTTCACCACCTTCGTGTTCTGCAAGAGAAATCGTAATACATTGATAACAATCACTAATCAATATAGAATCAATCAATACTCACACTCGACCAGTTGGCGTACCACACCGACAGCCACACCACAAAGAACGTGCCGACAATCTGTAATAGGCGTCGTAAAGTGAGAGGAGGGAAGGAGAGAGAGGGGGCAGAGTCGCGCTCGCACATCCGGACATCCAATAACTATCCCATTCACACACATTAAATACGATTACAATCTCAAAAGATGCACATTACACTGCGATTGTACTGGCAGTATACAATGGTCTCTCTCTATCCTAATCATGTTCAACGCACTAGTTACAGTACACATTACAGTACCGATAACTTGACTACAGTACCCCACAGCTCGCCCCGGCCTCACCACGAATAGCACCCACACGGCGAGTCGCATCAGCTGCATCGGAGGGAACAGGTGCCGGCCAAACTGAAACAAACATGAAATATGCAACGGAAAAGTCGACTTTCTACTTAGTTTGACTACAAATTTCGTGTACACCACAATAAAAATCGACAAAAAGCAAATTATACGTTGCAGATCCGCACCAACACACTTCTACAACTTGAACATACAATGTGTTCTTAGTCATATCAGGCCAATTCCCAAAACCAAACCCCCCCCCCCCCCTCTCTGGTACCTTGACGCAGATGGCGGCCTCGAGTGCTCCGACGGCGAGGAACACCCAGCTCTGCATGCCCAGCCGGGTCACCAGGGGGTCCGTCGCGTACAGGTAGTACTGCCTGACAACATAGGCACATTATGAAACACACCTCCCATCTCCTCTCCATGCCACGGTTTCTCACATAAAACCAATCGATGACAGTAAAGTGTCGTGTATTCACTATTTCAACTGATACTCTTACTACTCCTAGTATCATTTCTCATTTCACGTATTCCCGTGTTCTCCTTCCCGTACCACCATCCTCACTCCTCTCTTCCATACCTAATGGAGGGCGCAGAGATGGCTCCGATGAGGATGATCCTCCAGAACACCACTGGGTGGGACGTGTCCACTGCGAAGATGTGCTTCACAAAGAACGTGTTCAGCTCCACACCCTGCAACAAAGGATTTAATAAAAAAAAACAGGTACAGTAGGCTTCACCACAACACTGGACAAAACAACGTCGTTTTTTTCGCCAATAAAAGCGGTATAAAAATACAAGTACACCCATTCAATATTTAACTCGTTATCATTACGTTTCAACCAATTTACAAAGTCGCACGACGCATTGCATCAACAATGAGACTACAGCTTTGTATGGAAACGGAAGAACAATGAGGAATTGACAAAGCAGAGAGAGTAGTTCACAAATAAATGAGAAAACAACATGATGAAACCAAAACAAACTCACGAGCCATAGTAGGATGAATATGACGAGACTCCATGTCCTTCCGAGCGCCCCCTCGGATGAGAACCAGTCCATGCCCGACCAACTCTCCGGGGTGAACTGCAGCACCGCCCGTTTCACCTTGCCCCGCGTAGTGCGGATCTGCCTGAACACAATATTTTGCTAACTCACGAACATTATGTTTCACACTATACTCATTCGAAACATTATTATTATAAGCTAATACGCCCGCCGAACAGTGAACAAAGTACTGATCAAAATTGTTGTTCTAATTACAGGACACTTTACTTTTTTAACTTCCAAATCGTACCTGACGCTCTCCCAGTGAAACTGGCGCATCTCGAATATGTGGCATATCTTGATGCCGACCCAGATGCCGATTCCATTGCACAGCAGCACATCCAGGATCAGTGCGTCCCACCAACACTCGGCAAAGTTCGGAAGAAGGTGCGTGAACACCACCTCAACAAAACACCAGGTGTAAAAGACAATGCATTATAGAAATTACAGATAAACCAACTCAACACGCTACATAGCTTTCCCTCTCTCTCTCCCTTTCGCACACAAAAACATCGGGTCCACCTCGGTGAGCTCCCACGCAAAGCTGATGTACCAGCAGAGGATGCTGTGACGGATCAGGATACCCTGCAAACGACGACAATCAATAACACGTTATCAATACAAACACAATCAATCAATTATCAATGACTCGCACCTTCATGGTCCATCCGAGGAAGTGTCCGACGGCGAAGATGTCGACGTGCGACCACACGCGCTCGAACGTGATGTCCGAGCAGTTCACCGCGTACTCCTGCAAGGGTGGCATAGAGAGGAGAAGGGAAGGAGTGATATTCAGATGTAGATATTCAGACTCCAACAAGGGTGGCATAGAGGGGGATGGAGGGGTAGGAGGGAGATGCTCTGATGCTCACCTTCTCCACCAGCTTTTCCTGTCCCAGGCCCTTCGGATCCAGGTACGCCAACACCTGAACGAGTGAATAGTAAAACATGAAACCATGAAAAATAAGTATCCATGATAATTTCCATAGAAAACCAAGAATAAATCTACAATGGAAGTTCCAATTCCAATTCAAAAGGCAAAAAAAATCAACAGCAAACAAAAAATAACACGGTGAAACTGACCTTCTTGATGTCGTCGAATGTCTGGAAGAGGGTGAACTGGAGGAGGAGCATGTACACCACCGACAGTCCGAACGTGATCCGCCAGACGATGGGGTGCGGGCGGATGAACGGACCTGCAAGGGGATCTATCGGACCACTCAGGCAGGCGACGCACCGTTGGGGAAGGCGAGGGCGGACACGATGAGGAACAGCGCCAGCGTGCCCAGCAGACCGTCGTACACGTTCTTCGCCGGATTGTCGGAGGTCGACCTGCAATCAGAGTATGAATGGAAAAATACAAAATAGGCAAACAATGACTGACTGGAAGGCGAGATAGGCGAGCACGCCGCACAGCGCCAGCAGGATGGTGATCGTGTGCGGCTTGTAGAACACGTCCATCGTGATGTCCTCCACCACACGCTCGTTTACCTACACACGGTACGGTACTTTCGGCATATTCAAAATACAGTAAAACCAAATAATACGCCGCTCAGGACTCACCATGCGGAAGTGGAGGTGCTCGAGCTCGGTGCGGGTGCGGCGGCGCACGCGACGCTTCCTGAACGAGGTGGTGAGCATCAACAATGATGGAGGGTTGGAGGCTGCTCACGGTGAGTCGTCGTTGTCGGCGGCGTCTCCCACGCGGTCGCCATCGTGCTCCAGCAGCGCGTCAGTCTGGTAGTCCGTGTCCGGATCATCATCACGCACTTCTCTGCAACGTCAGACTAGTGATGTCACGATCAACAACGTAATGTCGAAACCAACCACGAGACGTCAGTCTCCCTCTTCTTATTATTTCGGGAGAGAAACCTCTCACAATAGCAGTGATAACGTGTTCGTGTAATTTTTTCTCGGAAAATGTGTACACTAGAACTGTAACAAAGTACAAAACCATAACTCAAACAAAAACAAAGACTCGCACAAACCTTATCTTGACGCGTCTCCGCGGGACTGGGTCGTTGTCCCCCATTGTTGAGGTGTACACTGAACGAAGGAACATGTCTAATCAGCTTATATACGACTGATAACAATGTTTCAAGTTGAATCAAAACACGATGCGGCGAAAACAAAACAAAAACAAACAAAACCCACAAAAAAAGGAATTACTCACTACCCCCACCGAATGACGAATATGCTCTATTTCACAGAAGCATGATTCAACGGTAAAAATCGTAATTTATCACCCATAGTCTCAAATAATCAATATACAATGGTGGCGCTTCAACAGGAATAAATACATTACCCAAATGGAAAAAAAGTAGCTGGCGGTAGATTACAAATGGGAGAGCGAGCACCCAATCTAGAAATAGCGCGTGAGAAATGGAAAAAGGGAGTGGGTGGAGCCAATACGACACAGAGACAGCGCCCCCTCTGCTCCTTCCAATAACAGAGAGAAGAGAAAAGACTTGAGTATACGGCACATGGAGAGACACACAGACACTGGTATCACAGCAGCGACAATCAAATAAAACAAAAGGCAGGAAGGGATACTGGAGTAATAATGCGAGGTGACTAGAAGAGGTGGAATGGCTCAGACGACGTGGCAGTGGAATCTGCCGTCGTCTTCGCCCGCGCATCGCACAGTGGTGATGTCTCCCCTGAGGAGAGTGTAGACAGAGGGATGAGGCCGCACCCGAGACAGCGCCCGGATGGCCGCTATCGACTCCTGCAATGCAACTCGTGGTGGCCTTATCGCACATGCAACTAGATACCTGCACTCACACATGTACATATGCTGATCCCCTTCCTCTGCTTACCTGCGCAGGCTCGGCTTGGACGTTGAGACCGAGGGCAGAGTAGCCAGCGGCCCTCATCACGTTGGAGAACGCAGCCCTCTCATTGTGGGGGTGGAATTCGAGGAATGGAGACAGAAGAGACACGTGTCGCTCAACGACCTAAACACAACACTGGTCATTTAAATCCCCAAAACCCATTGGTTCATTTCACCTCCCAGAAAGTACTACTTCATTTTCTAGGATCTTTTATCTCCTATACATCTGACCATCAACGCATCGCCTGTGCATCTGTCATTTCTCTCACTTCCCATAAAATCACTCCACAACCCCTTATCCCTTCCCATTCCCAGTCCGAATGATGGCGCGACTACAGGCGACCCACTCTACGATCAACGACAATCGACAAACCCACTGATACGCTGATAAGTGATAACAAAGAGACACAACACCACAAGCTAATCGTCACTCACTCACTCACTCACTCACTCACTCACTCACTCACTCACTCACGGAAAACCACTACACTACACGATTACTTGAAAAAAACATACTACAGATATTTCAAATAAAATTAATTAAATAATCTAGAATAAATGAGTAGACCGCCAATCAACCTGTCACTGCCAAACAAATCGCCAAAAAACCGCTAAAAAGCTCCACAAAAAAACTCTCCATCACTCACATAAAAAACGCTAAAACTATGCATCACAACATACTAACATTAGTACAAAATCTCGAACCATAAATCACCCTCGTCATATTCTTCTCAGAACACAAATGAACCGACCGCCTGGTGCTGTAGCGGCTCGCTGTCGACGGTGACTGGGCCGAATCGGAAGCGGAACACCACCACTCCCTCCACTCCACTCACTTCCAGCAAGGCGCCGTCCGAGACATCGCACACTGACTGCAAACGACTTTTTCAAACAAGTACTGGACATAGCTCCGGCATCATATATACTCTGTTCAAGTACATTATCTCTTTCGTTTTGCAACTTGACTCCGATATCCACTGCTTGCTACACGGTTATCATGTCCTTTCTCGCATTCATCACTTTGTCGTGAGCATGTCCTTGTCTCTCTCTCTTTCTTCCCACTCACCGCACCTCACTTCTCCACCGGCTGCCGCTCTCGTCCCCACCACTGCGCATGAACTGCTCGAACACCGCGTCTGAAAACACAATCTCTCTCTCCCCTCCCTTCTCCCTCTCCCCCTCCCCCCCTTCCCCTCTCCTCTCCACCCACCAGGATTCCTCGGCGTGTGTCCCATCCTGACTCGCACCGCCCTCTTCGTCTCCCATCCATCTTCCACCAGCCGCACCAGTTCACTGAAACACAACAAACATGTTTCACTCCCCCGTAAATAGTGATGTCATAACGAACGAGCAATAGATTTTGATAGACCATTTTGATAAAGTTCGCCCGAAGTGCCCAGACCGCGGAGAAGATGTTACAAGAACTCGCCGACGCGAGCAAGGAGACGGGGCTGTTGATCAACACGGAGAAAACGGTGTGGATGAGCAACACGGAAAGGAGAAAGATCAAGTTCGAGGGAAAAGAGCTGCAGCGGGTCGACAACTTCAAGTATCTGGGACGACGGCTGTCTTTCGAGAAGGCTGCATCGCCGGAGATCGACAAAAGAATCTCGGCGGCTTGGGGCGCCTTCGAACAGAACCGACAAATGATGCGAAACAGAAACATGCCAATGCGAATGAAAAGAGCGGTCTATCACACACATGTGCTGCCGCTTTTCTTGTACGGAACGGAGTCATGGAACCTACTGAAGACCGACGAGGACAAGCTATCAGTGGCACAGCGGAAGATGGAGAGAATTATGTGCGGAATAACACTCAACCACCGCATCCGCAACGAGGAGCTGCGTAGGAGGACGAGGCTCAAGGATATCGTAGAAGAAGCAGCAAAGCGAAAATGGAAATACGCATGGAAGATGGTGCGTACGGACAAGTGGGGAACAAGGCTGATGGAGTGGAGAGGCCCACCAGACAAGAAGAGGAGACAAGGAAGGCCGTACAAGCGATGGCAAGACGAGTTCAGGGACGCGATGCCGGACAACGGAAGGTTGAAGGGGGAATGGATACGAGCGGCGAATATGGATTATGATACTTGGATGATGAATTTACCGGCACATTGATTTCATCTTTACAGTCATTGTATATTTGTCACATTGTTGATTCCGGCAGTAATAATAAATAAATAAATTTTGATAAACGTGTAACAAATCACCCCCTTCCCCCTCTCTCCCTCTCACCGTCCCTCCAGGTGATATAGGAATGCGACGGGTATGTGAATGTCGTCCTCGCTGTTTGCATCGCCGCTCATCGCAAAGGGGGGAGACGCGGCGGCAGAGCTACCCACCTCGTGGTCTGCAATCGACCTCCGTCACTCAGGCATTGTACGTTGTAATAGTTCGACTTGAATGCGAGCATTGTTCCATGTCTCTTCTATGAAATGTTCCAGAATCACTCTCTCAATGTGTTCAACAATCTTTTTAGAAACTCATCAACCAGGAAGGCACAGTCAATATTCCATCTGAATACGTTTCACACAAAACCACGGCATGGATACAATAACCAATACGCGTCATATAAACTACTCACCCACAACAATCACACCGATCGCGCCTCTCTGCTGGGCGAATCGGACCTGCAAACATTCTTCCCTCTCTCCCTCCCTCCCTCTCTCTCTCCCTCCCTCTCTCTCTCTCTCTCTCTCTTCTCCCTCCCACCTTCTCCTGGAACATGCATCCTCCCCTCAGCACGACCACCACCCGCCCCCTCACTCCTCCTCCATTCACGAGGGGCGAACACGCGTCTATTGGCTCAGCCAGCATCACTTCTCCCGTTACCTGTAACACATACAGGTTACTTGAATCATTTGTAACACTTTCTTTCCGCAAAGTGATAAAATACTCACATCATCTAGCCAAATACAGAATATCAAGCTATTGATCACTCAATATCTATATCACAAAAAATATCTCAAAAATTGATGCATCTACATCACTCAATTGCTATCAAATACTACTAATCACTAGAATTCAGATGCAGCACGAATTATTCACCGCAATACTATACAACATCAACAACACTAGAAACATAAAACAGGCGTCTTGATCTCGCAACGTATTTCCTTTCTCCAACCATATACTCAGCCCACCTGTTTCTCCCCGACCAGCTCGGGTCCGAACTGTGCGGGGGCGGCTGTCCACACCACTCTGCCCCACCAAGGAGACGACACCACCTGCACCACGCGGTCGTTCCGCACCACCTCCGACGCTGAAACACAAGCATGAACTCGCAACTGGAAAATGGGTCATCTGGCGGCTGAGCGCGTGGCGGCGTGGAGATTCTAACTATATCAACCACATTCCGACTCGAGATCTGTCACCTGATTCCCTCACACACCATGTTCCTTCTCCAGCTTCTTCGCCAGCTGCACCATCTCCGCCATGAATTCGAAGCCCCACTGCGCCATCGAAGGAGACAGCGCCTGAAATAACACTGGTCTATACTGTAATGTTGTTAGCTCACTATTCTGCCCTCCCATTCACAAACCATTCATACCATAAATACAAATTTATCTTTCAACATATATAACATCACAATATCATACATTATGCATATACAAACCTATATACAATTTCAAGGCGGTGAGCACAAAAGCAAAAGCAACAAAAACATCACAGTCCACACAATCACAACTCGTAGCATGAATCGATGTTCCTACCCCGTCTCCCTCCTACTCCTCCTTCTCCTTCTCCCCCTGCTCCTCCTCCTCCCCGCTTCTTCTTCTTCCAATCAGCCGGTAGGCCACAGTGGAGACACACAGAATGACGGCAGTGGACGCGACGAGGATGACCCATAGGAGAAGGACGAGGAGTACGAGTGAGATGAGCTGTGTGAGGGCGGCTCGGCTGGAGACGATGCCGACAGGTGCAAAGGGGGCCGTCGAGCCATCCTCCTCCACCAGACATCGCAGCAGGGCGCCCTGCAAGCACACACAGACATGCACCGCTCGCGTACGAGAGACCCCCGGCCACACCCCCCACACACCCCCGATACCAACACAAGGGCCACGCAGCGAGCGGGCATGCCAGTGCGTGTGCTTGCTGCCAGCCAACGCAACAAAGGAAACTAATCAATGACCGATCGATAAGTGGCACTCACGTTGGCTGCGTGGTGTGTGAGCTGCATGCGTCCGTCCTGCTGTATCTCAATGTCTATGCCCATCTCGCGCAGCTGTCGCAGATGCTCCTCGCTCCCCGATGAGAACGCCCACGCACGAAGACGCTCGGAACTGCAGACAAACCGGATAACAACTCGTACTGCCAAAATTCAAAATGACAACATCTCCGTTTCACACACTTATCCAAACCGAAAACAACAAATGGCCAACAATCTACCACAAATCCTGCAATCACAAATCAGATCGTTATAATGGGACCAGATCCATAGCGAAGAAAACCATTGGATTGTGTATTGAGATCCTGTATAAAACTTTTTTTGATTTGATAGTGGTTAGATGGCAATAAACAGGTAACGCACGGTTTGACACACTGTGCTCCTCCCCCTCCAGCCTGCATGTGAGAATGCTGCTGCTGCTGGAGGTTCAACAGCTCCTCCAGAATAGACTGCGTGCGCTCCCTGAACAACACATTCTCATCTCATCTCATCTCTCTCTCTCTCTCTCTCTCTCTCTCTCTCTCTCTCTCTCTCTCTCTCTCTCTCTCTTAGTGACACATATCAAACCTCCTCCATTTGTGACAAAGGCTTTGTCTGTCCCTCCCTCCCTTCCTCCCTCCCCTCTCTCTCCCCACCTTATGATGCCTGCGTCCTGTGGCTTGGCGGTGGCTGGCTGGTGTCCGGCCGGGTTGGCCGCCCTCATCCGGCCCCTTCCCGCTGCCTCCACGTCTGCCGGCGTGATCACCATACGACGGAACGCATCCTGCAAGGCACGCATCAACACTGTCAACACTGTCTCTCTCGGCCACACATTCTACGCTTCATCACATATACTAACCAACGCATATCAACATTCAGTAATCCTGTACGGAAAAAATTACAAAACAATAACTCATCGCAATCACTGATCCATAATGACTATTCTACGTTTCAACACTAACACTACTTCATGCATAGCGGCGTCTATTCAATCTCGTCTACGTTTGGTTTTGTGATCCCTCAAATTCCTACAGCATTGAATGGACAACATATCACCATATCACCATCCCTGCCGCGCACCTTCTCGTCCCCCTCCTCCATGTCCTCTCCTATGCTGAGTGGCAGGAAGTGCGCCTCCGTCGTCAACACGTAGCGGTCGGGGTCGAACGGCAGCTCGTCCTACAATCAATCACTACATCACTCAGCAATTATGCAACGACCTCTCACGCACCCGCAAAACAAGAACTAATACGCAACATATCACACTGTCTCTGTAAGAATCGGACGAAGTGGTTACTAGGAGCTATGTCAGCGCACATAAGGGTTATCAAAGGTCCTCTACAAGATGCAAAAAGTCGTTTTTGTCAAATATGCAAATTTGGCCCATTAAGGGACCACTACCTCAAATCGGTCAGTTTTTGTCCAAACACTTCAAATAAGGACTCGTTCGATTCCTTATCCGATTTTAAGAACTTTTTCATATACTAAACTTTTCGAAAAAATCTGATTTGAAAAAGTTATGACCACAAAAACGAAAAATTTGCATATTTTCAATTTTTATAAGTATGTTCCGGTCCGAAAAAACAAAAATGAATTACACCATTAGAAAGAGCGTTTTATGTTTAGTTTGCATGATTTTTAACACAAAAATCGATTGTACCGTCTTTCGCCATCCAGACGATTGAAAGTGGTCCAGACAGCAGAAATGGGGCTGTGTGAACGTTTTCATGTTATATCAATCCGAAAAAAAACAAAAACCAAATACACTTTCAGAATCTACGTATTTTGTTTCGTAAATGAGCACGTTTTCACGAAAATCGATTGCACTGTCTTTCACACCCTTATGTGCGCTGACATAGCTCCTAGTAACCACATGCCCGAAAAGTGATCGATTCTTACAGAGACAGTGTGATATACAGTTCATATCTCATTCAGCATAGCACAAAACTAATAACTGAAAGCTACCCACTTTCTCGGCAAAGATCATGTAGAGATACTTGAACGTCTCCGACAGCACAAATGAGTCCATACTGAATGGGAAGAATTACGATGTACAGTAGACTCGTACTTTCATAATCACTTCAATATAAGACAAATCATTCAAAAAAACTAAATCACCTATTTCTTTCCAGATCATCATCTACGTTTCAATGTTCACACGACTAGCCATGTATAGTTGATTTCACCAAAACAGTTGTTTTTGACAGCTAAACAGCTAAACACTATGAATCCCAATTAAAAACTCTAACAAATCACATCACCTACGTTTCTCACAATCCACAAGTATTCAAAACCCCAATTGAAATGAATGCGATGAAAGATTGCCCATCCCGGAACAATAACTCACCGGTCTTCGTGGGACATGGTGCGGATGTCCCTCACTCCGGCGAAGCCACACTTGACACGCACATTCTCATTCAGACTGTCCATCACCTGCAAATGGGGGATAAGAGAGAGGGAGAGAGAGGGAGAGGGAGAGAGAGAGAGAGGGGAGAGAGACGCACCTGCTTGGCCACCTCCAGATAGTGTTCGTCACCGGTCGCCCTGTACAGGAAGTACGTGCTCTCGATGAACTCCGGTCGCAGCGGGTGCTCCGCCCAGTGAACCTGCAACAATCACACATATTTAGTCATAAGTCATACGGCTCTCAGTCACAACGGATTGCCCAAACATAATTCAGTCACATACCAAATTCGCGTGAAACATAGCGTACCTGGTGCGGCATACTCGCGTCACAAATGATTCTCTCTCTCTCTCTCTCTCTCTCTCTCTCTCTCTCTTCCACCTCTCCGCTCACCTGGAAGTCGTGTGTGAATGCCTCCGGGAGGAACTGGTGCTTCTTCACCACCTGGTACAGCATCTCGTGCATCTCGATAGCCGAACGGAGATCGCCCTTCAGAACCTGAAACCAATGACTTGTCCTTTATAACGCAAAAATCCTACAGTTTCGAACTCTACCTCTAGCTCTTTGCAAATTTTCATTTTCAGAGACAAAAATCGAAGCAGCAACAGCAACAGAGAGACTTCTCATTTCACTCGCGCACCTGTAGTCCTGGCCAGAATGCGAGTAGGGCGTCCATGAAGCTGCGTGTGGCTACTGTGGGGCGGTGCATGTGCACGTCTACCATCAGAGGACCCTTGTTCACGTACCGCATCACAGCAGAGTAGTGCTGAAAAGAAGGGTATGATATGTAAAAAGTGCATCAAAGATAAGTGAAAAACCGATATATTGACATTCACATTTATTAACTAGATCTATGTTTCAAGCGTGTTATTAAACTCAGGAATATGATTTGGTACAATGGCCAATCGTTCGCCAGTTGCCTCACTCACACTCCCCAACATTGAAAAACTGAAATGTACCACGCCCGTAGAATATACGCCGGCGGCAAATCGACTAAGTGATATCATCACTGTGATTCTGTGATAATCACATACTAAACCAACCGATACACATAGTGCTCTTCATAGTGCAACCAAATTAAGAAGATATTTTTTTTTGTTTAGCCGGTTGAATCCGGGGTCCTCCTAGTCGAGAACAAGATAGGGTTCTTGGATTACGACGACGTCAGCAGAGGTAGTTGGGTTGGTTGGCGTCGGACGTCTTGAACTCCGTTCTTGAGTCCGTAGATGGTGCTGTGACGCCTTCTGGCTACCATGAGAGTGGATTGCCACACCACAGGGGCTTGGTGAATTTCGCAAGAATGGTTGACTCCGAGGGGGATCGAACCAGCGACCGTGAGATTGAGAGACGAACGCTCTATCCACTGAGCCGCGCCCCCGGCTCAGTGGATAGATATATAGGACATGAATATATATATATATATATATATATATATATATATATATATATATAAGATATAAACGAGCTAGGTGAGTTGGAAGTGATACTCTTGCCAGTGACGTACCTTGTTGAACCTGTCGAGGTAGTTGGAATCCCCGAGAAGGATAAATGCCTTGAGACAGTACTCATAGTACGAGTCGATACCCGCACCGATCCCGGAATCTGGAAACAACTGTATTCGAAAACAATGATAGTTTGTTGCACTCTGCAAGAGAATTGATTCACATCACAACACACCCACCACGAGGTTCTAGCACTGTGAAGCACAAAATTAGCATGATAACTTTTTATCCCCACTCCCTGCCGACCCATTTCATCTCTCTCTCTCTCTCTCTCTCCCTCCCTCCCTCTCCCCTCACCTCTCCGCACCCAGTCCCCACTGTGCACATTGAGCACCGTTCCCATCAGGTCGCTCGCCCTGTGTCGATGCGCCCACAGAAAGTCCATCCCCTTTTTCGCCTTCTGCTCGTAGATCGGATCGCCAGTTAGCCTGCAAGGCAATCGATTAATCAATATTATCCTTCCACAGGTAGCAATCCATATTAGAAAATAGATAGTTCCATAGTACGTAATCATCATTTATTCTTTATTCGCATTCCATTCGTCATTCCTATCACCACGTCAATTGCCATATCAGTACCAGGCAACTAGGCTCTAGGCAGCATGATGGGAACTGGAATAAAAAAGTGCAGATGATCGGTGATCGCAGATAGTCAGATGGACACAAAGCAGAACACATAACACTGCCAAACTAGAAAAAACGACCTTCGACTGTTACTGTAGACAAATTCTAGAAGCATACCAATGTGAACCAGTACTGTCATGAATCCCCTGGAACTTACGAGAAAAAAAGAATACGTCAGTACAATCGCAACCATATGTTTCATGAGATCAACAAACGTAAACATAATATACATGTCCGATTCTTTTTGCCCACAGATCCTATGCTCAACCCCCCTCCACCCACCTGCTGAGTGCTGCCATTTCGAGCAGCATCGTGCCCCCGCACGCTGTGCACGTGTCCTTCTGCCTCTTCAGGTAGTCCTGCATACCGTGCCGCAGGTTGATCTGCAAGAGTTTATTAATTATAAGTTTCTGTGGAAATATGTTTTACGAATTACATTCCTATTTTTGTGCTCCACAATTACATGGAGAGTTCTTTTTCCACTCACTCTACTGTACGGCAGTCCACTGGTCGTGTTGAACGCCGGCAGAAGACGGTCCGCGATCTGCACCGCCATCTGCAATCAATCGATAAATCGATATTCGATACGCGCATCGTACCTTGAGCAGCTGCTTGTCGCTGTACCACTGCATGCGGCCCTGTGTTCGAAGATGCTCCGCCATTACGTGGCCTGCGATTTGTTATGTATTGATTAGTTTATCGATCGATTGAGCCCACCTCCGAGCAGTCCTCCCAGCACACGGATGTTGGTCTCGAAAACGGAAACAACGAGATCCGCATCGAATCGTACCTGTAATACAACAATCAATCGATAGATTGATAGTGATGCGATTATGGCGGGCGGCTTCATCCCCCGAGCCCGAGATGACATTGAATTACACACCACTTCCTACCGCATAGATAATCACAAATCACAGCCGTTTTGCTCTAATGGATCAAGTTTCCCACGAGTAATCGTAATTCAATCGCATATCCATAGGGCCGAAATAGGGCATGTTACGGCCGCCAAAACAATAAAGGGCGAACATGTGGATAAACATGATACCATTACACCGGCACTATAAAAACTACATATTGAGAACAAAGGGTATTCAATGTAGAAACCCACGTCATCAATGATAAGCTTGGCGGCGTGTTCGAATTCATCGAAAGCCCCGACCACGGCAAGAGTGTCGAGTGTGTCGATGAGGGTGAGGGAGAAACTGTAGTAAACAAGTAAACAACAATGTAAACATAAAAATAACCCTGTAAACAAATAAACAACACTGTAAACAAAGAAACAAACAAACAAGTGTCTCACTTTCCGAGCGAGTCGTCGACGTCGCCTCTGCTGGGCGTGACTCCGCGCACTCGGCCCCGACACGACAGCGGCATCAGCTCGTCCGCCGGATACGCGTACTTCATGTATGACCGGTAGCCGTGCATGAACATCTCCAACGCTTGCTCCCTACACAATTTGGAAAATTATACAATGTATACACTTTTAATACTCACTTGAGCGCCTTCTTGTCGATCTTAGCCTGGCAGGCGCCGGCGACGCACAGCGCCGCGAACACTACCCGTATGAACATGATCAGTGAGTGGCCATGCGACTAGAAAGGCAAGAGAAGGAGGGACGTGGAGGTGGAACGGGTGTCAGCTGACAGGGCACTGCTCGATTCAGCGTCGCCACGTCACCCCGTCCACGAGATTATACCGGCTGCAATGCAAGTGTATGATACTTCGATATGTTATCGGTATAAAATATATAAAAAAAAACACAAACAACGAGAATGGTGAGAGAGAGGGAGCAATAAAGGATATCGATCGATCCAAGGCCAGCGGAACACTGGGCGCTAAATGCGAGAAGAGAGGCGGGCGAGCGGAGCGTGGCGGACTGGTTTGTAGCCGACGCCGGATAATTAGCTATAACAGAGAAGCATCGCGAAAATCAATCTAATAACCACAGATAAACACATTAAATACAAAAAAAAGTGCATTTGACAATATATTTGCGTAACAATACATTTGCGTATCGTAATTTGCACTTTTCGTGGTGCGGAAAACACCACAATGTGAGGAGAGACAAAGAACATTATCGTCTATTTTGAAGACTACTGAGAGCAAAACAATAACGGTGCGTCATTGCGTTGTGTCTGTTCGGGATGTGCGGCGGTCGGGTGCTGGTGCGGCGGCGGAGGGAGCTGGAGAGTGACATGGACACCGACGAGCAGAGGAGACGAGACAAACACACGCTCATAGCAACTGTCCTCGTCACCACTGGAGTCGGTGCGACATAGTCCCTCTCTCTCTCCTCTCCCTCCCCCTCTCTCTCATCCCATGTCTACGTCTCCCTTCAGTGTTCAGTCTGGGTGTGGCCGTCTACCTCGCGTCTATGGACGAGTCACTCATGCCGTATCCAGAAGGTGGGGTAGGAAGAGCGAGGGAGGGAGGGAGAGAGAGAGAGGGAGAGAGAGAGGGAGAGAGAGGGAGGAGTTGTTTGCAGTGAGCGGCGTGGAGTGGAACCCGATGTTGCGCAAGGCGCCGTTCCTCTACAAACTCATGTACCAGCAGGACCCAATCCACATCATATTCGACCACCAAGACCTGAGGAACTACACCGAGTTGGTACGGCAGTCTCTCTCTCTCTCTCTCTCTCTCTCTCTCTCTCTCTCTCTCTCTCCCTCTCCCTCTCCCTCTTCCTCTTCCTCTCCCTCTCCCCCTCTCCCTCTCTCCCAGGGACCAGGATGGGGGATCGAAGCTTTATTGCACGGATGCGCCCGCCGCACGCTAGCGGAGCGCCCACATAACTGATGCGTATGAGAGACAAGATACGGACCACATGCCGTTTACGACAGGGGTCGGGGTCATTGGTCCCGCTAGAGAGAGCGGTATATCAAGAGATTACAGTGATCGATAGCGCGGGACTGACACGTATTTGCGTCTAGCCAAATTGTCAGAAAGTCTTTCAGGTGGTCTCGACGTTCTCTCAACGAGACCACCCGTTTCCCATTCGACTGCTCGATCTCTCCCATATTACGAACAAGACTCACACCCTATGCGAGGAGTATGCGAGGCTCATTCCATTCAGGAAACCAGGGTTCAATGTATTCATCGTTGGGTGAGCGTCTCTACCCCCTCCCCCTCTCCCTCTTTCCCTCTTTCCCTCTTTCTCTCTCTCTTTCTCTCTCTCTCTCTTACCTTTCTCTCAGGTACGGTGACTGCTTCGATGTGGCTACGGAAAAGATGCAAATCGATGGGTTCTTCGGCTACTTCTTCGTGAAACATCGCGAGAACTACACGAACGAGATGCAGATTCATCACAAAAAGACATTGAACCATGACTGTTTAGTGAGTGTTTCTCTCTCTCTCTCTCTCTCTCTCTCTCTCTCTCTCTTTCTCTCTCTCTCTCTCCCCCTTCTTTCTCACTCAACACACATACACAGATATTCCACTCTCACGAGGAACGTGATGCGAATCGCGAAACTCAGCTGTATATTGTTGCTGATTCAAAGTCAATGTCCTGTAAAGACGTGAGTGTGGCATGCTATCATGTAATCACTTCACGATTTCCAGAAGCTCGAAAAGGACCTCAAATGGTTTCTTGTGATGCACGAGAAGCGAATGTACAAGATAGACACCGATGGAATTGTGAGGAGAGAGAGAGAGAGAGAGAGAGAGAGAGAGAGGGAGGGAGGGAGAGGGAGGGAGAGGGAGGGAGAGAGAGATGTTTGCAGTTCCTCGGAGCTAGTGACTGGCTAGTGGTGGTTCTCACTCCGATACTTCTCTCCCTCGTCGTTGCGATCACCTTCTGCATTGCCAGACTGCCCACAGTGACTGGGTGAGGGCTGAGACAACGGAAACGTATCCCTATTCTCGAAACGTATCCCTAAGTAGGCGTTCTGCACAAATAGAGATATGTTTCTCACTATAACGCGACAATCCCATGAATACAGCTAAAAATCATTTATCCCACACATTACTTCTAGAATGCGCACTGTGCATGTATGTTCTCTACTGTCACAAACAACGTTTTGATTTCTTATCATTGATTGATTGCAGGTACATGTCGGACAGTCGGGACCACCTGCTGCGGTCGATCCGAAGTTGGCAGGGCCGCGCCCGGCTATACGAACACATGCTGGACCACGCGAGAAGGAACACTTTCCAGATGGCGTACGTCTTCCCCCCCTCTCTCTCTCTCCCTTTCTCTCTCCCTCCCTCTCTGTCTTTCTTTCTCTCATTCTTCCTCCCTCTCATTCTTCCTCTCTTCAGTGACTACATCTACCACCACAAGCGCACTCTCCTCTCATCGAACTCACAAAGCCAACAAGAGGTAACAAAACATTTATAAATTCATTTGGCTTCAATGATTCCCTTTTCGTTGTCTGGCGATTCTTCAAAGATATGCTCCGACCTGCAAAACGACGATGAAGCACTCAAGAAACCATAGAAATCGACTCAACTCTTACCACTTACTACTTACGCTTACAGAAACTGTAGTATTACGCTCAAATATCGGTCTAATATCGTTCTTATGAATTACAAAAGTGTGGATAAATGTTTGATGCTTACCCGTAGTTATATTGGCAATGATAATGAAGTATGACGTCACAATGAGCGACGTCACACTTCGGTGGCTCCGTCACTCTGCTCCCTGCACTTTCGCCGCATCATATTCGGATCGAGGTGCGCTGAAAACTAGTATAATTACAAAAATAAATAAAAATACAGTCGCAATGTAAACGTGGAAACATGAGATCAGAGAGGACGAATGTCTCACCTGCGGCGGCGAGTGCTATATGTAGGCAGACGGCCGCGCAGCCCAGATTCGCCGCGAGGTAGCCTCCGAACGCCAGTCGACCTGCTGTGCCTGAAATACACAATACACAATACACAATGTAGTGTTCCTGAATTCTCTCGATAGTCTTCGTATTCTTCATAGCGTCTTCGTATAGTCTTGTATAATAGAGTCTACAAAGACGAATACTATGATTTATTGTATGCAGCTATATAGGGTAACTCTCATTTGCACGATACGACAGGCTCATTTCAAAGTTTTTGAAGAATATCATGGTTCAATATTAGAAAATTAATAAACGTTCCAGAGTCTTTTTATGTGTCATACTCACGTCGTGTGCAAGTTGCTTGCTGTCAAAAGTTTCACAAAAATCAGTGCATCGTGTACAGATAACGATCAATAATGTACAGATAAATTTACAAATTTCTCTAACAGAGTTACTTACAATTGATTTCATTCAAGTTGCGAATGACCATAATTCCCCTAAAATCCGAGCTAAGCGCCAGAATCGCGAGAACAGAAAGCAAGAATGAAAACCGAAATAACTCACCGACAGCGTTGAGAAACGAATACATGGTTGTTGATGTGACGTCTAGTAATCCGCGGATAAAATAGCGGTCCTGAATGACAATCTCTCTCTCTCTCTCTCTCTCTCTCTCTCTCTCTCTGTCTGTCTTCCCTTTCTTGCTATCTAGCATCATTTTCTTTAAGAAAAGTATCTCATGCTATCGAATGCTATGTAGTTGAAATTACATTTTATTTCCCTGAACGATAAACCACTTCTCTTCCGGCGCTCATAAATCGCACGCAATCTAACGTCATTTATGTGCGCGCTCTGATATCTCAGTTTCACATTCAGGTTCGACTGCAGGCAGCTGTTACCTAATGAGAGCAACAGAGATACAGAAAGGCAACCGAGTAGACACATACACACATCCCTCACACATGTCAGCAAGCAATTATCCAGATTGCAGCGGAGAGCTGACAAAGAAGGCAAGAAGATCCCCTACATTTCTCATTCACTGTAACAGTGAACGATTCCGAGGTGTGTAGAAAAACAAACCTGCATGAAGCAGAGAACAAAGAGGAGTATCAACAGAGTGAACACCACTAGACTCAGCGCCTGTAATTAGGAAATTCGCGTAAATAATTATTGTGATAATCATAATATGCTAATTACCTGGTAAAATATGAATGGCCGTAGTGAGTGGATGGTGTTGTGTAGGAGGGCATAAGTAAATAGCGCTATTACGAGAGACCCGAATACTGAAAGAAAAGATCTCCATACTATGAATAGTATTCATAACAATCAAAGCCATATAAGGAAAGCACTCACCCAACGGCAACACGGCAAGAATCATGTCTTCTATCGTCACACCACATCCTGTCAACATGAAACTGAAATCCCTCATTGTTATTATGTTTACATTATTGACTATTTATTCGTGTATCGCGTATAAATAGTAATGTACGGTGTTTGTTTACTCGCTCACTGTGCATTCGTAATGGTTGGTAGATGCTCACCTGAAGTTGCTGATCAACTGAAGGCACGACAGCCCTGCAGCGAACCAGGAAGCGCGCTGCAATGCGAACAGCTAACATGCTAACATCTACATGTTATCTCGTTATCTATCAAAAGAACCTACAGAGTTGATGCATTAGCTCACACGCTCTTCCGCATTTCTCAGGAAACGAACGTGTGTTGATTGGATTGTGAAAATATATGAGAATAAATATGATCACGCTATTTTATTCTAATTAGCGAGGCTTCATTATAGAAATTTGAGGTACATTCATTAATTCATTTCGATCCACTATAAATCAAAAATAACTCACCTTCACGTTGATTCCTTTCAAACAACAGTACGTTTCCGTTGCCGAATCATACGCTTCTTCCAAGTCGCTAGAACTATTACGATTACAAAACTGTATACTTACGTGGTTTTATTGGTGTTCGGTGCTTGTATCGTATCATATGCATAATTCATCGGTCATCGTTCACATTCAGCGACTGCTATACAGCTATACTAAACTAGAAAGAGTTATATTCAGAACGCAACACTCAATACTCAAACACAGAATTGCAACGCAAAACTAATTATCCATAAACCATAATAATTCAATAATTTGATCGAAAAGCGGCATTAGGACAAGGTGCTATAAGGACAGCTCACAAAATCGGTGCAGAAACTGTTACAACGGGAAAGGAAATTATAGCTATAGGAACGTTCAATAAAACAAACAAAAAGAACAATGGAAATGCGCACCCTTCGTCGTCTTCCGAGCTGACGGAGCCGGGCTTGACATAGGTGTGGGAAATGGTATGGGAGCGACTCATCCTGAAAGTGAAGAAGCCATGTGGACGCGGCGCGTATCACGAAAGCACATCTCCCAGTCAGCATAAACAGAAAACAACAGGAACGCGCCACAAGTGCGTAGTGGGGGGACGAGTAATGTGGAGGGAGAGAGTCACACATAAACAATCAGCGAAAAACGACACCATCGCTGCCCGCCCCTAATCTCGAGCATATCAACAGGATGAGGAGGGGAGGATTTCTGGATTCTGGATGCAAGAATTGCGACAAGCCGAGACATATTCGATTACGGGGGAGGGCGTATGGGGATAACAACCCCCTCGGAACACATTGGGAATCATTGCTCTCCTCTCGGAGATCACGAGAGAGAGAGAGAGAGAGGAGAGAGAGAGGAGAGAGAGAGAGATGAGAGATAAGTATAGCATACACGTGACGGGGGATGACCGCAGTTGATATACGTGACAAGAATAGAAAAAGAGCAGAGCACTCCAAAATAAAACTGACTCACTGAAAAGATCAAAGAAACAAAGAGGCGGGATAGAGAGAAAGAAGCAAGGGAGAGAGGGGGGGAGGGTGTGAGGAATGCATGCGAACGCTCATGACGCCTATTCTCGGCAGCTGGAACTCTCTCTCTCTCTTTCTCTCTCTCTCTCTCCATAACCAAGAGCAAAAAGAACGTCGTCTATGAAAACTGCTCGACGAAATTGGAGCTGGGAAACAAAAGCGGCAATGGGTGAGTCTTTCTCTCACGCGATTGAGCGTGTCCTGTATTTTATATATCTATCTCAAAAAATCACAGACGAACGATTCTAGAGACGACACGCAAGCAATAAAGAAGAGAATTCTCTACCGCATGTAGTCTACGATACATAAAAGGTGGTCTGACCAATTAGAGAGGAGGGAGAGAGGGGGTGGGAATGAGAGGAAGAGAGAGGGAGGAGAAGGAGGAGTCTGTCTCTCGCAGGCGGCTCTCTCGCCCGTCCCTTTCAGGCGCTCTCATAACTCAATTATTCATTAGAACAAGAGGATAGAGTTGCGCCACAACTAACACACCTCTGTAAAGTCTCTCTCTCTCTCTCTCTCCCTCTCTCTCTCTCTCTCCCTCTCTCTCTCTCTCTCGCTCTCTCTCCACACACCAGACACGGCAGCACACTTTTTATCGTTGCCAGATATTCCATCTCTCTCATAGAGAGCCGCGTGCCGAATCTGAATCGCGGGAATAAAGAAGAAGGAAGCTTCGACGGACAGCTTCCAAACACAATTCTACTAGTCGTCAATGCAAAAATATACACAAATCCCGGAGGGGCGGGGCCCGATACAAAACAAAGAGAGAGAGGCTCAGGGAAGCGAACCCTGGACACGAGAATGCTAAGGTGAGGAGATGACAGGGGGCTACTAGTGAGCGGTGATCGGGACACGGTCGTCGTCACTCCTCTGCGTATCTGGCTGGGGGACGATGCAGAAGTCGTCCTCGCTGTCTGTGCTCTGCCCCCTGCTGGGAACGGCGGGTTGAACGAGCAAAGCACACGTCTCCTGCTGCACCGCCTTCCACCGAGCCTGCTCCGCTTTCCTGAAATGCACAGCTTTGCAAAAACAAGCCTCAATTTTAAATTAATAGAAAATTGTACCCTAGCTATTTCCAAAAATGTGATTCTAGTGAACCACAAAAACTCACGAAATAATTAAAATCTAAGAATATAGGCTTCTAGAAACACGTGTTGTATATTCGGAGAAAGCTGCCCACACATGATAATCCGAAAATCTTTCAAATCTCCGAATCCGGTGCTCGGCGAAAGTGCAGACTTTTGTCGAATTTAGAGTCGGTCGCAAATGTGTGTGCACGCTAATCTCTCTCTCTCTCTTTCTCTCTCCTTCTCTCTCTCTCTCTCTCTCTCTCTCTCTCTCTCTCTCTTTCTCTTTCTCTTTCTCTCTCCCTCTCCCTCTCCCTCTCCCTCTCCCTCTCCCTCTCCCTCTCCCTCTCCCTCTCCCTCTCCCTCTCCCTCTCCCTCTCCCTCTCCCTCTCCCTCTCCCTCTCCCTCTCCCTCTCCCTCTCCCTCTCCCTCTCCCTCTCCCTCTCCCTCTCCCTCTCCCTCTCCCTCTCCCTCTCCCTCTCCCTCTCCCTCTCCCTCTCCCTCTCCCTCTCCCTCTCCCTCTCCCTCTCCCTCTCCCTCTCCCTCTCCCTCTCCCTCTCCCTCTCCCTCTCCCTCTCCCTCTCCCTCTCCCTCTCCCTCTCCCTCTCCCTCTCCCTCTCCCTCTCCCTCTCCCTCTCTCTCTGTCCACCCACACCCACACTCGAGACAGGATGGACCGGGAAATGGGCACTGGCCATTCACAGTGTGTTGCGTGCAAAGGAGGCGCCCCTAGGGAAAATAGGAGGAACAAGCTAGCTTGCGAGAGAGACAGAGGAGATTCCTGCGTGAACGATTCCTGCGTGACACAAAAACAACGCATATTTTATGGAGGCACTTTGGAATTCATATACCATAACGAATTCAATCAAAATGCAGAAAAAATTCCAGGAAAGAATTTTGAAAATTATGAAATCTCTCTAACTAAAAATGTTAATATTCATCTCAGAATGATCGCAGATTGGAGGAATCAAAACCAAGTTACATTAACTGAAGCACAATGCGTATTTACAGTGTATTTTGTTCATCAGAACTGACAAGTATGGACGTGTCTGAAGAAACCCTGACGTACCTGTACCAGAGGAAACCGTCGAAGGGTCCGGCTGTGATTCCGGCGGCCTCTGCGATCGCACACTGACAACGGGCAGCGAACTGCGCGGAAGACTCGTGAGGGCTGCGCCTGCAACACCACCATGTCTGTCTGTCTGTCTGTGTCTGTGTCTGTGTCTGTGTCTGTGTCTGTGTCTGTGTCTGTGTCTGTGTCTGTGTCTGTGTCTGTGTCTGTGTCTGTGTCTGTGTCTGTGTCTGTGTCTGTGTCTGTGTCTGTGTCTGTGTCTGTGTCTGTGTCCGTGTCTGTCTTTCTGTCTGTCTGTTTGTCCGTCTGTCCGTGTCTCACCTGGCCACATCCAGGTACGTCACCTCGTAGACGATGGCCCACGAGGAGAGCACCCTCAGCAGGTACGATCCAAAGTCGTCCTCGGACCAGAACGAATCGCCGAAGCAGCCGGTCTGCCTGCAAATCGTGCATAATTGCCGAGGCGACGTAATACCATACTCTGCTCACATTCTATTTCTAGCCGTCTAATAATATCGGAATCACTTGTGCACACACAGAACGCTCATAATTGGCTGCAAGTACAAGCGGTTGAGGCACTTACACTTAGGCGGAGGCACGTTGAAGCATACATATTACATACACTTATACTCTCCAAAAACACGCATCATTAGTCATGTTTACGACTGCAGTCTCGCTCTCTCGAAACAACTAAGCCATATTCCAGGACATCGAATCGACAAAAAAAGACTACACACGGATAACACATCATGATAAATAACGACGACTGAGTAATCTCACGGTCGTCCGGGGATTACAGTCAGTTTGGTTCTAATTGAGAAGTACACGATTCAAACAGGCAGATAAAAAGGAAAGGGGTGACTCACTTGATGGCCATTGGGTAGATGTCGACGTTGTCTTCGAAGACGGCCTTCCGGAACTGCAGGCACTGCGTGTTGTTGGAGCAGTAGCCCTCGGGGAAGACGAGCACCGGACCTCCGGGACCGCCAGTCTGCAAACAGGGGACTGACTATTACTGTTTATAGTCATACACTCCATGTATCCGGGGGCACGGCTCAGTGGATAGAGCGTTCGTCTCTCAATCTCATGGTCGCTGGTTCGATCCCCCTCGGAGTCAATCATTATTGCGAAATTCACCAAGCCCCTGTGGTGTGGTAAACCACTCTCATGGTAGCCAGAAGGCGTCACAGCACCATCTACGGACTCAAGAACGGAATTCAAGACGTCCGACGCCACCCAACCCAACTACCTCTGCTGACGTCGTCGTAATCCAAGAACCCTATCTTGTTCTCGACTAGGAAAATCAATGTGAATTACTTAATACGAATGTTGAAGTCACTGAAAACAAAATTTGGGACCACATGAATAACAAGTCAGAAGAAGAGAGTAGTTCGAGATGACATTAACAGCATCTAAACATACAAAACATACAAATTGAGCCCACCCTAGCGCGGTGCAGGACCTGCTCGAGGAAGTTGGTGCGCTCCTGCTGGTTCTTCCGATCCAGCCACATGGCCGGACACAGCTTCTCCACAAGACGCTCGATCACCCAGATGATACCTGCAAAGACAATCTCTCTCCCCCCCTCTCTCTCCCTCCCTCTCTCTCTCTCTCTCTCTCTCTCTCTCCACCCACCGTGGTGCTTCTGTCCGGTGACGACGAACCCGTAGTCCCTTCCGTGGGGCACATCTGCGAACAGAATCTGGATGTCGTTGGGCGAGAGATGGTTCGAGATGGCGACGCCTGAAAAAGAGAACTTTCCAATCACACTCTGCGCGCAAACCACGTTTCAGTGGTTGACGGAAACGACAACGCGAGTGACACTAACAATGCATTAGTCATGTCCCGTTGTCCATACACAACCAGACCACTACAAATCATGCACCCCAACTACTCTGATCAGCGACTGTAAAATTCTGATCTGTCCTTTCTATCAGTTGCTTCATCCACAACTTGGACTCTCCTCCCCACCCACTCACCCGGTCCCCGGGGCCGCTTCTCCTTGTTTGTGTACCTAGCCACCAGACCGAGTCCCGAACAGAACAGACGACAGTAGATGATAGCGATGCTACTGAAAAGAGAGGGTGAGACACAGCTATTTTCTTATGTCTTCCATGATGAGCTCGAAAGCAATAAATGTGTTATACCGGTAAGTGATATGATTTCAATTATTGAGAGGAATTAATTGCAATTACAGAACTACTAACATATGCTTATTTATATTATATATGTAATAATATTATTTTAACATTAAAAAATACGCACGTCTTCTGTTTCTCAGTCAACTCGACGCAGAAGGAGACGACGCAGCAGGCGGCGACGTATGCGAACGAGGAGAGGAGCAGGCAGAGACGGAGGGGGAACAGGAACGACCATCTGCAAGCAGACCTCTCTCTCTCTCTCTCTCTTTCACTTTCCTTCGCGACATTGTCTCCATTACTTCCGTGTGTATGATCATTAACGTGGATGTATATTTCTTCCCGTCAATCTTTTGTCCTGATAACACCGCACAATACATTTTCCACCCCGAAAGAGAAGGGGCGATAACCGGCGACACCGGGACAGAGAACGGGGTGTTTCAACGCCCTATGCCCTACCATCAGGTGAGCCTCAGGTGAACTACGGACAAGACGCAACCCCAACCGGATACATGGAGACACCATACTGATCCAGTTTACCAGTTATCGACCACATAACTTAACGATTAATATATTGGCAAAGTGGAAGCATACCTGAAGATGAGGGATACATAGAAGACAGCGGTCTGTACGGGAGTCCACGTATTGAGAGGCCGGCGACGGATGAGGGACTCGGAGAAGGAGGGAGCAGGGTCGAAGGCAGTCGACAGATCGTCCTAAACAACACAATCAAACCCAATATATTGATGTTGACTTGGAGGACCCTGAATTCAACAAAACAATTGCATTGTCAAGCCGTGTTCCAAATCGCTCCTTGCCCACCATAGTGCATTCGGATCAAATGCTAATCCATCTCAAGCGAACTTCAACACCTTATCGCGTTGTTTTCGCTCTCCTCAAAAATAGCCTACTGAACACGAGATGCGTCACATGTCTACTTGATAAAAACGTCCACCTGCATTTCATCAAGAGATTAGAGAGAGAGAGAGAGATATGGGCAAAAACTATTGCAGAGAACTGATTCGATTGTCGATTTCTCTATGACACAACAACTGTCCCATTCACCTGGCACGAGTGGGGCTATCCAGACCAAAGCCAGTGTAAACCACGCGCTCTCTCTTTCTCTCTCTTCTCTCTCTCTCTCTCTCTCTCTCTCTCTTCTCTCTCTCTCTCTCTTTCCTCTCTCCCCCCTCTCTCTTTTTCATTTCAACTTCTACAACTCGCTCAAAGAGCACCAAGGCCAAACCGCTAAAGAGACATCCATATATTTTGTCACTTCCGAGACCCCCGCAGTGTCTGTCTCCTTTTCTCTTCTCACTACTATCGCACCCCGCGTTGGTTACTAAATGATAAGCCGTCGATAACACCAGCCATCTCCACATTCTCGCCGTTTTTATGAACGCAAGCCGAGAAAAAAATGTGGTGCGAAAATATTTTACGCCGTCTGCAGAAATACGCTGATAAACGGGACGCAAAATAGACTAAACATAGTGTGCGCACTCAAAATAATGGAATCGATCGATAAACCAATAATGCATACCTGGACGATGGCCTCGATTCCCCAGTGGACCTGCTCGATGGAGAGGTTCCATGCGTCTTCGTTCGAAAGGAGAAACTTGAACGACGCTGTCGAATCGACGTTCGACCGAATCAGCTGATCGGTCGTCTGAAACACATCTCCATGAATATTGGAAAAGGTTTGTTTTCACGATTTCACTTTTGTCCAGAATCCGAAAAAAAAAATTTTAAATTTTTTCATTTATCAGTTCTCAAACCCGCTAAAAACATCACCCGTTTACCAGGTGGGCTGGTAAAAACTAAACATCTACAGTTATCAGGGCACTTATCAAAACACGCCAGCCGTCTGATACTTACGATAAGATTTGATAGACGAACAACTGACTATAGAAAGTGAAATAGGCCATAATAAGCACATTGATTAAATATACGGAATTTAAATTTGAATACATACCTTCTTGATAGATCCTGGCCACAGAGTGCCAGCCTCACACTTGGGGTACACTGGGGGAAAGAAAGACTGCAGCCTCCTGAAAATAACATACATTAGCCATCATAAGTGTATGACATAGTAGACTAAACATAGTGTGTAACTGTGTACAATTCGACCCTTAAAGTTGCAACCCATTAATTTACTGCGTGGGACTCAATTCGCGACTACCATGTTAGTAAACTACACATATAATACTATTTAAGGTTGTACTCACCTGACTCCTCCGAGATACAGGTGAGGCAGCTGGCCCCAGCTCCATCCACACAGGATAAGCACTATGGTGGACAGAACGGCCCCGAATAGAACACTCCCGTAGATGGCTAACAGTGAACCCAACAGTTCCAACATACTGAAAACGAACAATAGGAATCCCGTAGACACACTTGTCACCGATTTCACAACATCAATACACATATATCGACTTTCAAAGACCATCCCATTGACACGATTAGGTTAGCGACGATGGACGAGAGAGAGAGAGAGAGAGAGAGAGAGAGAGAGAGAGAGAGAGTGCGCGAGCGGGAGAGAAGAAATGTGATCAATGCATTTTCATCTCAATCACATGGTGTCGCCCCGCATGTGGCGAATTCAAACAAGCCGTCAATCCAAGCACACACAAACAGTGGTTGGTCCCCACACTCGAATAACAACAGCAGGTCAACAGCTCAAAACAGAAAACAGAAAACAGCTATACCGCCACTCGCCCCTCTCACCCGGTATCTCCTGGAGGTGGGAGGGGCGAGAGAGTGAGCGCGTGGCGAGACAGAGAGGAGCGAGAGAGCGCGCGATCGCCAGAGAACCAGACAGCGAGGCGAGACTTCGCGGGAGGTCAGCAGCCAATAGCATCCACCGCCAGACCGCCACCACCCGGAATGGCGTCACTATCGATCAGCTGATCGGGAGTGAGAGACGGCGGCAGACGGTCACTATCCGGCCGGTCACTCACTGCATTGATACAATCGGGTGGGCATGCGGTGGCGACTCAAAGACATTCAAAGACAAGTGATAGATGGACTTTCGGCCGAAAATGGGTGTAATGGAATGCATTGTCATGTGAAAGTCACAACGGATACTCGCGGTGACAAGAAGACGAACAGAGAATCAAGAACGATCATTGAATGAACTTGTGAACGCACGCCTGTTCTCTCTCTCTCTCTCTCTCTCTCTCTCCCTCATTCTCACGATATCAAACCACACACGCATCGCCGACCGAATAATGGACCACATAAAAACATGTGGTCGATTGATGAATCGTGTGAATGTTTTCCTCGAACGTTTCAATTTCCACAAGCGGCTCCATTTTGAATGAAATGAACACATCCCAATTGATAACAGGAGCTGACGACACAATTTGAGTCGGGATTGATTCTTGATCGGATTAAAAGTGCAAATCCAAGGCAAATGCGATTACTCTCTTAAATACGCTCAAATATGGTGCTCTCTCTCTCTCTCTTTCTCCCCGCTCACTAGACATATTTGCGCATCGTCATTTTTTTGAGCACACGTCATTTCGGAAATGCGACGCAGTCTTTTTTAGAGTCATACATTCATACTCGATCCAATGACCTCACAAACCACCGAACACATTGTCGTCATATGATTCAAAGTACGATTGGAGACAATTTCACAAAGTTTTTCTCCAAAACATTTCTAGTATCTCCCAGCATCACATGAATCAGAAGGACACCTGTGATTTCATTTCAACATCATCCTCGTATACTATTGTTACAACGACGTGTGATTCTTGTCTTGGACATGTCATGAGTCAGCATGTGATGGCATCCCCAGCTGTCGCCGATACTCTCTTCCCTTGTTGGGAGGCGGCTCACTTCCGGGAGAGTGTGGATTGGATGGCATAGAAGACAAGCCGCGCAAATGCAACAAAACACGCAATCATCCACTCCTCTCTCTCCCCATCTCCCTCTTATCCAAATGACAAGCGGGTGATAGCATGATGAAATGATGATTATTGGTGTTTGATGAATAATAAGACGCCATCAAGACATCATTGTTCAGGTCACTCAACTTATTGTCTTCATTCACTGGATGACTGGATGTAAACGTAAACATAATTTAATTGTGGATAAATGAATGTAATGATCTCCAATATCCTTGTCTAATAGGAAAATCCCGTCATCATCAGCCGCCGTCCGAATTTCACATCATAATCGAGTCACCCGTCGCCCGTTGGTCATCCGGCGAGCCTGAGCCAAGCGCCGCCCACTCGCCCTCCGGCTAGGCTGTTTATCCCCCCCCCCTCTCACCCGCACTGCCAACCCGGCTATCCCTAATCACTCACAACACACTACTACCACTCATCGGATCCATGCTTCGGATATCGATCTGACCGACTGAGCTCTAATGGCGTTGAGCTGTGGCGCGCGGGCGCTCAAATTCTCGCTTTTCGTGTTCAACCTCGTCTTTCTGGTGGGTTTCGGGTTGAGTCACGCGGACTGACGCAATCGCCCATTCAGCTCTGTGGAATCATCTGCGTCGGCATTGGAATTTGGCTCGTCCTCGACAAGTGAGCGTCACGACTTTTTGCGATTCATTTGACTCTGGATGGCACGCAACTTTTTCTGAAAGAGAGGGGGAGAGGGGGGGGGGGCGAAACAAGAGACAGCGTTGCAGGTATGCCGTAGACAGCTTGGCAGCCGCCACTGCAAAAGTGCAGGGATACGAAAAGGACGAGGGACTCAGGGATCTGGTGAGTAGTCAAAAACGGTGTCTAATTTGACCATGCCACATCTCAAACCGACACACTCAGTCAACGTTAATGATACTTCCTCTCTGTTTGTCATTCATCCATTGTTGTGATACTCGTCTGTTCTGGAAGTATGGCTATTGCAGCGACTGCTCCCCGTACCTATGCTGTCTCTTTCTTGCCCGCATCGCCCAGGTTGTAATACCCAGGTTGATGGTTGAGGGTGTCCGTTGATTGAATGGCGAATCCGCAAATGAATTGCCCTCATCACCTCTCAGAGATCAAAAGAACTCGGCAAGCTTGTAGGAACAAGAGCGGTTATGAATGTCTTCCAAGGAAGAAAAAGCCCACTCTCGCTATCGAGGCGGACACCACCATTACACAGTGTTGTTATTGAAGCGAGGGAACAGCCAAGAGAAAGTTATGACGCGACACGTGTTCCATATCATGGGCTCGCCTGCAGTAGCAGTACACCCGACTACACACATATCAAATATTGGCAAAGAACCGTTGAAACATCAATTTTTGAGACACTAGTCAGAGACACCTATGTTACATAACGTACTTTCTTCGTAGGCGACCAAGCCGACAGCCGTGCGACAGATCGGCTACGTACTGCTCGTGGGAGGCCTGGTCGTCATATTCGTCGCCTTTCTAGGCTGCTGTGGAGCTGCCAAGGAATGGAGGCCACTACTGTGCTGCGTGAGTGACACGGCTCACATTTCATTGTGTTCTTGTTTGCAGTACGCCACATGCTTGATGGTGATTCTTGCGACGGAAATCGCGGCGGCCATTTACGCAGCAATGCACAGCCACATGGTATGTTTACTCGAGTTATGTGTGTTATGTATGTTTACTATGTGCCATATTATGTTCTGGACTCAAACAAATATATTATAATAAGCTAGCTGAGCAAGTTGAAAAGACATCACACTGACAGAATCGTAATAACTACACAAATGAATGAAACACATTATCCTCAAAAAATAACTTTCAATAGTTTTCATTCAATAGCAAAAAGCATTTCATAATCAAACTCACAAATATAAAAGCATATTTTAAAGATTTGTGGTTATATACGTTTTTTTACCGAAAATATGTGTTGATCAATAATACTTCGTAAGGAAGTTGAAGAAATGACCCATTTTGCAGTTCGAAAAAGACTTCCGCGGGATCCTCCGTTCATCTCTGAAGATGTACAACGGAACGGACGGGGCGCGGAGTCGGAGTAAGAACAAGGACGACTTTCTCGTCAAGGCAGCGTGGGACAAGATCATGATAGAGGTATGTTTTTGACCAGTACTTCCAATTTCCTACGATTGCTACGAATTATTTGGGTACTGCAACCACAATTCAAAATCTCCACATTTGCTATTCCCGAAATATGACTGGTCTGAGGCGTCTCTCATTTGGCATGCGCGCAAATGAGGCGCGATCCGAAATGCGATTTGGGATTGGGAGACTGAGCCCCCGAGAGATCGCTTAACAGGGACGGCGCTAATCGGCGCGCAATTGCAGAAATCGTGCTGCGGCGTCGACTCCGTCAAGGGAGAGTTCAACGAATCAGGTGAGACAGATGAGTACAGCACTGCATTGGAGAATGGACATGTATGTTCATGAAACTTGCATGCATGTCATTAAATGACACGCATGCTCAGTTCATACAATAAATCTTTAAAAAAAAAGATATGCACGTTCACACAATGAACCTCCCGCCTTTTCCAGGCTGGTACCACTTGACCAAGAAGAAGCACCTCTTTCCGCCAGCCTGCTGCCCGCCCGACCAACATGGTCGCCTCATGCCCAGCTGTCCCGCCATCAGCCGGTATAACAACGTGAGTCGTAACGAAACGTTGAAACATCACTGGATTCACAAACGTATTATGCATCTTTTCCAAATTTATTGACTTGTAAGAAAAGTGCATCCATCATGGCAATTACAAATGGATTTGCATGATGGAAGTGATGGCAGTAACGCTAGCATGCACCCAATGTAACGTTCGCTTTCTGTACCTCTATCATGTTGTGTCGTGTGAAGGGCTGCTACGACCGGATCGTCGAGTCGTTCCAAGAAGTCACACTGCACTTCAAGATTGTCGCCTGGACAGTCGTCTTCATCGCACTCATTCAGGTTTGAATGGATTGCTTCTATCCGTTCGAAATTGGCATGTCCTCATTCCAGGTGTTCGGAATAATCGTGGCCTTCTGGCTATGCGATTCCATCACAACCGATGACGACATATTCTGATCCCATCTCGCCTTGCATCATATTTGTACAGAGTACAGTGTATTGTAATTTCGTCGTGTGCATGGCGCTTTTGTCTCTGCTTGTACGCGGGAGGTGAGCGAATCTCTCTCTTTCTCTCTTTCTCTTTCTCTCTCTCTTTAGCTCTCTCTCTTTTGCTCTCTCTCTCTCTCTCTCTCTTTCTTTCTTTTCCTCTATCAAAATAAATTTAGGGTTGTCTCAAGCACGCATTCGAGCACAATCGCGTCCAGTTCTCGGCAGTGTTCGCCATTTTGTCGATACTCATTTCTCTACAGGTAATCTACTTATTATTTTTTTATATTATTGAAGTATTGATCAATTTTCAGATTGCCGGCATAGTGCTCGGCATCGTTCTCTTCCGCCGAATCAAAATCGAGATGCTGCATTACTACTAAACAAGTGCAGTTATCCTATATTGTTATTGTTTCACATCACTACCTTGCCAATGTTTCGATGTACTTGCATATTCAAATCTCAATCACACACGTTTAGTCCCAGTTAGACAATTGTCTCTTGCCGCAGTGTATATGCCCTTTCCCTTTGTGAATAAACAGCTCATCGCCTCATTGCCTAACGGCGTTTATGTTTACGACTTGATCTCCAATCATAAACATCCAGGCCAGAAGCGGGCGTCTCGCAATTACAGCAGAGGCGTCTTCTCGCTTGTATCTCCCGGCGTCTCTGGATATGACACACTCCCTCGCCTCTCTAGCTGCAGATGACCTCGGCCCCAGATGCAGCACTGATATCCACACATTCAGCCTCGACCCGCCCAACCCACTCTGCTCTCGGTTGCTTGGACCAATAGGTCCTCTCCCATTTCTTATTCTATAAGCAGACATGTTCGTGTACGTTCTATCACCCCATCCCCCCATAGCCATGTCTTCTTTCTTACGCAAAACATCGAGGATCTAATCCAATCGAAACTTGATCCGGTTCCTCGTAACCAGTCTAGCATCGTTATCCAAGTAAATTCTGCCAGTCGTTTGTGACGTTGACAAAATGTTCTCTCCCACTCCTGAATAGTTCGATAGTGTTAGTGACTTGATTTTCCATGTGACCTTGCGTGATCAGTGTTCATTGACATTCAAGAACGTTGAATGAGTGACCCCTCGGAATCCAGTGAGTGAAATTCCAGTTATCCGCGCGCGCGGGCGACGGTGTGACCCTACTTTCTCGGGCCCGAGCAGGCAGACCGGTGCCCATTCCAGTTCTTTGAGGGGGCGTATTCCTTCCCCGTCCATTGGACCATTACAGTCTGCATAGGCAGAGGCGTCTGCTGCGCTCGCTCGCGCAAGCAAGCAAAAACAGCCGCCGCGACCCGCTTCCTTCCACTTCCACTGTAACACTCACTCGATCCAGATCGATGTATCCGTCTTTGCCGACTGCGCCCTCTCGCCTCTCCCCGCAGCAGTTTTCATCTACGGGGGGAGAGAGATGACCACTCTATACATCTCTCACTCGCATCGCTCGCGTTTCTCACTTCCACGTGTTCATTTTCTCCACACTTCTTGCAGTGCCAGTGTTTACGCCGACGTGTCACTTTCGTTTTCGTCTATATATGTTCAACTCCTATCTATTTTCACACTCGATCTTTCAGGATGGTTAAACTTCTCGTCACCCTCGCCCTGGTGGCGCTCTGTGTCGCCGCCGAGGAGCAGAAGCTCAAGTGGACCGTGAGTCAACCGATCGATAAACCGATCAATCAATCAATCAATCAATGCCTTACAGGACGATGACGGTCTTGATATCAAGATCATCAAGCCGATCAAGGCGGAGAAGTGCCTGATCAAGTCTGAGGCCGGAGACACGGTCGACCAGTACTACCGTCTCTCCGACAAGGACGGAAACGAGATCGGAAGCAACTTCGGAAAGACGCCGTGAGTTGGAAGAGCGAAATGCAATGCAACAACGTCGGCGTACTAGTTAAAACAGTCATGGTTGTAACAACTATCTTGCAGGTACACGTTCAAGCTCGGAACCGGAGCCGTCATCGCCGGAATGGACCGTGCTATGACTGGCATGTGCATCGGAGAGAAGAGGAAGGTCGTCATCCCCGGAAAGCTCGGATTCGGAGACAAGGGACGCGAGCGGTGAGTTGGAAGAAGACACACACCGAGAACAGAGAACACACGGCTGTTTACAGCAGACGCGACCAGATTGCACTCTCACCAGTGCGGTCTGACCGTGTCAGCTATGTGTTGCTGTTGACTGTCTGAGCCGGTGAACATTGTTGTGTTTGCAGTGACAGCATCGAGAAGGACCAGACCCTGTACTACACCGTGCAGCTCGTCGACATCTTCCGCCCCACCCCCGGAGAGAAGTGGGAGACCCCCGAGGGAGTCGTCATCGAGGTGAGCAGCCGATCGATGTGCATCAAACATCAATCGATCGATCAATGAGCGCCAATCAATCACGCCCGTGTTTCAGCAAACGCACAAGATCGAGAAGGAGAAGTGCCGTGTGTCCGAGGACGGAGACACCATCCACCAGCAGTACCGTCTCCACCTCGAGGACGGAACCTTCGTCGACTCCTCCTTCTCCCGCAACGCCCCCTTCATCTTCAAGCTCAACCGCGGAGTGAGTACTGCTACTGTATGATACTACCCTGGCTGCCCTACAGTAACCCTAACCATTCTTCATTTGCAGGAGGTGATTAAGGGCATGGACATCGCCATGAGCGGCATGTGCGAGGGCGAGCGCAGGAACGTCATCATCCCGTACGAGCTCGGATACGGAGAGGACGGCCGCCCGCCCCAGATCCCCGGCAAGTCGCGCCTCTACTTCGACATCACCCTCGAGAAGCTCGTCAAGCCCAACCAGGAGCTCTAATATGTTCTATTGATTGTTGATCGATCGATGGTTGTTGTTACCCTCTTTCTCTTGCCTTTGCCCTCCCACGTGATACAGGTGACTTTGTGCGTGTTGTTGTTGACCCAGCAATGATGTCCGAACTAAACTATGTTTTCGTGAATATTTATCTAATAAAATATTATATGTAAAACGTGTGTGAACATGCAAATGTGTAAGGTGTAAAGCTATAAATGTGGGGTACTGTGGAAAGGAAACGGGTCACCGGCTCGGAAGAAAGTGTGAGTGAGAGATCACAGCTGGGCAGTCTGGTGGCGGAAAAAGGCTACGGGGCAGCGTCGCACCTGCAAAAGATATATATGATAAATTGCACGTATCTTCAACTAGCGATGAAACTAGAATAAGTAGGAACTAGTAAAGCAACGTATATAACTAACAAAACTTAATAAAAAAGGATACAAACATTCAAACACGTCATCAAGTGTAATACAGTAACCCGTACCTCTTTAAATTCTTTCCTATTCAATTCAAACATGATCGATCATTCAAATACGTCATAATCAAGCAAGATACAGTAATCCGTGCCTCTTGAGGATCTCTCCGAAGACGAACATGACGAGAGGGAAGGCGACGTCGCTGTACAACATCAGAGAAGAGACATACGAGATCAGCACCGCCAGCGACTGCAATGAGTTTGTCAGTATGAAATCAAAACAAATAATCGATAACGTTATCAGACTATGAAATAAAGAATCCCTGTTGACCTTGGCGGCGTAGAGGAGCCATTCGTGTGCGTTCCACCCACTGGGCATCTCCGGATGCATCGCGTGCAGCGAGGACAACATCACGAAACCCGGCAGCTCAAAAAAGGTCGTGTAATAAAGATGTAACAACAGACAAATACAAATACAATTGAAAGCGTCTGCAGCTACTGATTCCGAGTCGTTACTAGTTTTAAGATGGCAACAACAAATAATACGCATCAGCCTTGAACCACAACCACACGTGGTGAATAAACTCTAACTCTTCGCTGAACACGCAAAGAGCACAACTACACATAATTGAGCAAATGCATCAACTACAAATCAGATCCTCGCGCAAATATAAAGAGTAATGACATTGAAACAAAATCAAAAAAGCTCGAAACCATTCGTACTCGTATTGAATAATTTATCCAGTCGCTGTATCGAAAACATACCATGGCTACGACGACGGTGGCGATCATGAGGGCCGAGGTGAGGGTGAGGCCAAATCGCGCCGCGCACTCAGACATGATCTGCCGCGAGCGGTGCCGCATCGACCTGCAAAAAGGGATGTCAGTTGGGATTTAGATTCTACATGTCATACACAGAATGAAACAAAACAGTAATATACTTCTTGTGGCGAGGCGATCCGGCGGCGGAGTGGCGGGTGTGGTGGGCGCGCACGCTGTTCGGGTGGTGCGTCATCGCCAACGGCTGCAAGAGCACACCGACAAGTAGAGCTGGTAAAAATTGAAGAAGAAAAAATACGAGAAAATACAATAAAATGAAAAAAAATAAAAAGAGAAAAATCGAAATATTTGGTTGGACGAATAACACATTTAAAATTAGTGTGACAAAATACAGATCGGCGGTAAATTTTTCTGTATTTGAAACTTGAAAATTTATTTAAAACTTCAATTATAAAAGGAACAAGTTTGTAAAGTTTTTATTATGTAATTCGAATTATGCACAGGTTCTCATATACAATTTGTACAGCTGGCGGTATTCTACCACAAGAAGCAGTGCGGTCCAGTGCCACTGCCAGCGTAGGCGGGGTTGCCTCCGTTCACCCGGTTGTACTCTCCTGTATCCGTCGTGAAGAAGATGTCGGCTGCAAATAAGGTAAGGACCACTCGGTCACTATTTGGCATTTACAAGAATGATGTGATAGAAAAGAAATGTGTCTGTCAATTGCTCCTACTCACTCTTGCTCCTGAGCCTATAAAGCGGCTTGGTCGCTCCGCACGCTCTGGTCTTGGCGCAGTAGCCCAGTCCGTTCAGTACCGTCCACCCCTGCCCGCGAAGCCTCTGCATCTCCCCAGCGTCGGTCGTGATCAAGAACAATCCTGAAAAATGTCCTTGTTACTGTTTTAGTGTTTGCAATAGTAATCAACTAACCATCTTTGTTGAACAGGTAGAAGAGCTCCGTGAGCTGGTTGTTGCACTGTTGTTGCATCCGAGCCGGCTGCGAGACGAAGGCCTCCGGTCGAATCACCTGAACGAGCCATTCCCCCGGTCAGTTCGCCCGCCGCCCCACCTCTCCGATCACTCCCTCGAACACGTATCCCTGCTGGCGCGCGTTGGCGATCACCTGCGGTTTGGCGTGGTAGTGGTGGCGGCTCTTCTGCTGGTTGAAGCCGCGCTGCACCTGCCACCGCTGGCCGGCGCCGATCCGCGAGGTGTCCTGTCGGTTCGGGGTGTTGCCGCCGCGGTTGGACGGCCCTCCGCCGCCACCGCCGCGACCTCCTCCTCCTGCTCCTCCTCCTCTTCCTCCTCCTGCTCCTCCTGCTCCTCCTGCTCCTCCTCTTTCTCCTCCTCCTCTTCTTCCTCCTCCTCCTCTTCCTCCACCACCACCGCCACCTCTTCCGCCGCCTCCTCCACTGCGTGCGTTGTCGTCGTCGCTGTTCCATCCACGACCTCCTCCTCCCCCTCCTCCTTCCCCTCCTCCTCCTCCGCCTCCTCCGCCTCCTCTTCTCCCTTCTCCGCCTCCGCCTCCTCCTCCCCATCCTCCACTTCCTCCTCCTCTTCCACCTCCTCCTCCGCCTCCTCCTCTTCTGCCGCCTCCTCCGCCACCGCCGCCGCCTCCTCGTCTGCCTCCGCCACTCCATCCCCCGCCACTGTCTACGCCGCTGTCCTCGTCGCCTCCGCCGAATCCGCCTTGTCCTTCTCCAAATCCTCCGTCGAACCCTCCTCCGCCGCCGCCAGGACCATCGCCAAAGCTCGGACCTCCGAGTCCTCCAGGTCCGGTAGGTCCACCGAATCCTCCAGGCCCAGTAGGTCCACCGAATCCACCAGGTCCGGTAGGTCCGCCGAATCCTCCACCGGGACCTTCGAGATTAGATGGTCCGTTGAAGCTGCCGCCGTCAAGGGATGAAGAGGGACCTTGAAAGATCTTGGTTACTCTTGGTGTTTCAGGAGCAGGCGGACCCGCTCGTAAAAGGGATTTGGTTCTTGTTTTAGCAATTGATGGAATAGGAGGGAGAGGTGTGTTTGCGAAAGCACTAGGAGTAACCTGTGCTGCATTTATTGAAGGTATATCACCATCACCAAATGTGGGAGGCGCACCACCATCACCAAATGTGCGAATTGGTGGTGGACCTCCACCGTTGACTGGTGCACTGGAACCAAACGAGGAAGGAGTGGTGCGAGATGGGTTACTGGACGTGAAGCCTTCTCCGAAAGATGGGATAGGAGGCGCATCACCATCACCAAATGAGGGAATTGGTGGTGGAGCCCCATCGTTAACTGGTGCACTGGAACCAAACGAAGAAGGAGTGGTGCGAGAAGGGTTACTGGACGTGAAGCCTTCTCCGAAAGATGGGATAGGAAGAGCACCACCATCACCAAATGAGGGAATTGGTGGTGGAGCCCCACCGTTGACTGGTGCACTGGAACCAAACGAGGAAGGAGTGGTGCGAGAAGGGTTACTGGACGTGAAGCCTTCTCCGAAAGATGGGATAGGAAGAGCACCACCATCACCAAATGAGGGAATTGGTGGTGGAGCCCCACCGTTGACTGGTGCACTGGAACCAAACGAGGAAGGAGTGGTGCGAGAAGGGTTACTGGACGTGAAGCCTTCTCCGAAAGATGGGATAGGAGGTGCACCACCATCACCAAATGAGGGAATTGGTGGTGGAGCCCCGCCGTTGACTGGTGCACTGGAACTAAACGAAGAAGGAGTGGTGCGAGAAGGGTTACTGGACGTGAAGCCTTCTCCGAAAGATGGGATAGGAAGAGCACCACCATCACCAAATGAGGGAATTGGTGGTGGAGCCCCACCGTTGACTGGTGCACTGGAACCAAACGAGGAAGGAGTGGTGCGAGAAGGGTTACTGGACGTGAAGCCTTCTCCGAAAGATGGGATAGGAAGAGCACCACCATCACCAAATGAGGGAATTGGTGGTGGAGCCCCACCGTTGACTGGTGCACTGGAACCAAACGAGGAAGGAGTGGTGCGAGAAGGGTTACTGGATGTGAAGCCTTCTCCGAAAGATGGGATAGGAGGTGCACCACCATCACCAAATGAGGGAATTGGTGGTGGAGCCCCGCCGTTGACTGGTGCACTGGAACTAAACGAAGAAGGAGTGGTGCGAGAAGGGTTACTGGATGTGAAGCCTTCTCCGAAAGATGGGATAGGAGGTGCACCACCATCACCAAATGAGGGAATTGGTGGTGGAGCCCCGCCGTTGACTGGTGCACTGGAACTAAACAAAGAAGGAGTGGTGCGAGAAGGGTTACTGGACGTGAAGCCTTCTCCGAAAGATATATATATACTTTATTCATAATTGAGACAAGTGACATGAACAATGGGTTGACAATGTAAAAAGCGCACAGTTTGAGACTAGACGAACGTTTTGACTTCTTTACGATGACGTCCCGTCCGTTTGTACGCTCTGAACGCAGTCGAACCGAAGGGATAATCCCTCACCAGACACTGTGTTTATAACAGCATATGCGGTGAGAGACTATCCTGTCACTTCTATAGTTGGGTGAGAAAACCCGGCCGGTGAGATAGACACTACCCCTGTCCAACCGTCTTTCCCCGTCAACTAGCGAGCAAAGAACTCTACATAAAATCTATAGATGTGTTGGGTCTGTTATATGAAGTTTGGATTTGTTCAGAAGAACGTACTTCTGCATAGCTGATCTATATGCACCTTTATCATTGATAAGAACAATACTACTGGGGAGGAGATTCCAAATATTATGAATACGAAAAGGGAAAAAGGACTGCGAGAGAGTGGTTTTAGATGAGTTGTATAGTTTAAGTGAATGGCCCCGAAGTTGTCGTGTATGAGTTGTGGTAGACAGTGTCAGTGGTATTGGGTGTACAAAGATATGTCCATAAATATATGCATGTGCCAAGGAAAGATCAATCATCAAGCGTCTCATATACAATGTTTCTAACCCTAGATTTTCCAACCTATGTTTATAGTCTGTTTTAGGGAGAAGGTACTTGGTAAACTTGCGTTGTACCTTTTCTAAGAGATTAATATGAGAATTATCCATGAGGCAATATAGTTCTGACCCAAATTCTAATATTGGTCTTACTTTATGTAGGTAAAAGTTCGATAGTAGTTTGAAGTCATAGATGAATACCTTTCTAACTAATGTTGATAATGATGAAGCTTTTCTAACTTGTTTTCTAATATGAGCTTCTGGGGTAAGATCATAAGAAAATTGGAAACCCAAATCTTTTATAGAACGTACTGATTCCAACTGTTGTCCACAAACAGAATAATGTACCTGAGCATTCGATTTTCCAAAATGCATTACCGTGCATTTTGAAAGACTCAAATTCATTTGGCGATTTCTCAACCAATCAGACACTCTTATCACATCACTTGCTAGTCGCTTATCATAATCAGGTACATTATCCGAAATGTACATCTTACAATCATCCGCATATACCAGATACTCACAGTGTTGGATCGCCTCACCTATATCGTTTATATAGATGAGGAAGAGCAACGGGCCTAGCACGGACCCTTGGGGAACACCAGATGAGACATCTAACCATGGGGAACAGGATGAGTTTATACGAACACACTGTGATCTGCCAGATAGATAATTTGTCAACCATCTATGTATTTTATTCCGAATACCGTAAGATTCTATGATTTTAAGAAGTCTTCTATGATTCACAACATCAAACGCTTTAGATACATCTAAATATACAGAGTCGACAGAGAATTTCGAGTCAATCTTTTTAACCAAGTATTTGACATACTCCATTAACTGTGATGTAGTGGACCGATTATTAAGGAACCCGAACTGTCTATCGTTAACAAGATTACAATTCCACATGTGATTTCGCATATGAAAAACTATGATTCTTTCAAAAGCACGGCATGTTGTGCATGTAAGGCTTATTGGTCTATAGTTACCAGTCAAACTTGGATCACCTTTCTTTATCACTGGAACTACTATGGACTGTTTCCAAAGAGAGGGCAGAATACCAGTGTCTAGAGATTCTCTGAAGATGTAACTGAGCGGTTCTGCTAGAACTAAAGCTAGACTCTGTAGTAAAATAGAGGGTATGTTATCTGGACCTGAGGATAACTTTCTCTTAAATCTACTCAGATATTCATACACTACGTGTGGAGATACATCTATGTCAAGCAGCGAATTATTTGTTTTCGAGCTAACTTCAAAAGGTTTTTCATCGTCAGTAGTAAATACCGTTACAAAGTATTTATTAAACAAAGAAGCACGTTCAGAGTCATCTGATATCAATCTATCCTTATCACGTATAAATGGTATGTCAGGACGTGATGTGGTTTTACTTTTTATGTAAGACCAATATTGTGATGTACATGAAGTGGCTAATATATGTTTCTGCCTCTCTCTCTGGTAATTTTTCAAGGAAATTCTATACTCATTGAATGCCGATTGATAATTTATCAGATCTACGTTACACTTTGATTTACGGTGCCGATCGTACAATTTGCGCAACCGGTGTCTGATAGATAGTAGCCAGGGTGGAAATGTTTTCTCCGATTGAATTGTTTTTCTTGGAACGCGTAGGTCAATACTAGATTGCAAGACTTGAATCAAACAGTTATATTTGTCATCGATAGTGCTACATCTAGAAAATTGTGTTACCCACAACAAAGATGGGATAGGAGGTGCACCACCATCACCAAATGAGGGAATTGGTGGAGGTCCACTGTCACCAAATGTAGGAATGGGAGGACGACCCTGTGGACTTCTTTTCACGATGAGAGATCGTGACTCACCTCCTCCAAACGACAAAGGTGCATCCATGTCCGGGCTCACTGATATGCCTGGCGGAGCACGCTCGAACCGCCCTGATCGATCTGAAATGGGTTATAAAACAACAAACTTATTGTTTAAAAAACTCACGATCGGCGGCGGTTCGATATACCAGTAGCAATAGAAGCAGTGGTTTCATGGCCATCGACTGTCTTCCGGAAATGCGCTATATATACCCGCTCCCATTGTGTCCGCCTAACTTGTTCACTTGACCCCCGAAAAAAAAAGCGAACGTCTAAACCGCCCACCATTTCATTTGACCAGAACGCATTTCTCTCTCTCTCTCTCTCTCTCTCTCTCTCTCTTTCTCTCTCGCTCTCGCTCTCGCTCTTTCTCTCTCTCTCTCTCTCTCTCTCTCTCTCTCTCTCTCTTTCTCTCTCTCTCTTTCTCTCTCTCTCACTTTCTCTCTCTCACTTTCTCTCTATCACAATAGACAGCAAACAATGACCATTGTATGACGCAGAGAATATTTATTAGAATGTACAGAAATGTAAGACTGGTAGATGTCAAAGAGGCGTCTGCCACAGTTGATTGCATGAGTGGATGAGGTATAGATGATTGTGAGTTGTCAACTTTGTTTGTAGCTGCTGTGTCTACCACACGTAACAGATGGGTCCGGCTCCCGAGCCGCCGTACTCGGGTCCACTGTTCAGCATGTGGTACTCCTGCATGTTCGTAGTGTACATGTGGTCGTCTGAAACGGAGAAGCCTGTTCCACTCCTATCTCACTCCTTCACTATCATTGTAATACAGCGCTAACAAGTACTTCCTAATAATTTTGTGCCGCAGAACTCACGCTCGGAGCGCAGTGTGTAGAGGGCGTTTCTGGCTCCGCAGGCTGGGGAGCGGGCGCAATAGCCCAGTCCATTCAACACCCGCCAGCCAGCAGATCCCAGACGGTTCTTCTCCCCAACGTCAGTCGTCAGCACGTACTCGCCTGAAACACGTTTCCACTGTGCACTCTAAATTCCAAGAACCTACCCTGATTGGGGGCGTTGGGATTGAATACGTAGAATAGCTCGGTGAGCTGTCCGTTGCACTGCTGCTGGAGAACGCGGCCGTCCTGGGCGAACGACGCGGGCTGGATCACCTGCACACACACCAGGTAAACGAGTATGAAGTGTCTAGTCTACTCACGGATCCCATGACGCCCTCCGGCCGGTAGCCCTGGCGGCGCGCGCTCGCCAGCACCTGCGGGGCAGCGTGGAAATGGTGGCCCTTCTGCGGGTTGAAGCTGCGCTCCACGTTCCACCGCAGACGACCGTCCACCACGAAACCGTTGTTGTTGCCGCCGCCGCCGCCGCCGCCGCCGCCACTTCCCCTTCCTCCTCCACCGTTGCCTCCACGTCCCCCGCCCATGCCTCCACCGCCACCACCGCGGCTTCCTGAAAGTACAATTCCTGAGTTACAGAAGGGCAGAGCACACGACTCACCCCCTCCTCCTCCCATTCCACTCCGCCCGCCGCCGCCGCCGCCTCCCCTTCCTCCTCCCCCTCCTCCTCCTCCTCCTCCACGATCCCCGCCCATTCCTCCGCGACCACCACCACCGCCACCTCCCGATCGTCCGCCGAACCCTCCCGAGTTGCCTCCGAATCCGCTGTCTCCACCGAAACCGCCGTCACCGCCGAATCCTCCGCCGTTGCCGCCCCAGCCGCCTCCGCTGGAGCCACCGAAGCCGCCTCCGTCACTGCCTCCGAAGCCAGGAGGACCTGATAGGATAGGGTATCATTGCGAACAAACAAACAAACAAGCCACTCACCGCCTCCCCACATTTGCGCAGCGCAGCATCCAGCCAACGCTAACAATATGATCGTCCGCATTTTGCGTGTCGTCTCTCCAATTTTTTGTCTTTTTATACCCGCATGGTCAGAGAGAGAAGGCGATTCAAAAACTATGTGATTTGCGCATAGACTTCTCTGTTTCTTTCTTTCGCTCTCTCTCTCTCTCTCTCTCTCTCTCTCTCTCTCCCACTTTCAATCTCTGAATAGGGCAACTGACCGAATTGACAAAAGCGCATACGCACTTCTAGCAGGGACGAGAGATCCACAAGGTCACACGTCATGATGATGTGAGAGAGAGAGACAGACAAATACCGTCAGTTATTGCTCGCGTGCGCGGAAACAATGCAACTGCGAGTATACACACATGCATTCTCTTTTTGCTATGAATCATCAAACAATCTCATTTTCTTATGAGAAGAAATAAATTTATTGTACAATAAAGCAAAGTACGTGGGTGACCGAGAGGCTTCATACGGATCCCCATATGTAGCAGATGGGATGGCTGCCGGACCAGCTGTACGCGTCGTTGTTCTTGGCGACCCGCTTGAGCTCCGCGGTGTCGGTCGTGAAGAAGTTGTCAAAGTCGGCGTCCATGTAGAACAGAGGCTTCTGCGCACCGCAAGCGCCCCTGGAAAGAAAATGTGATCGTCTCTATTCCCACTGCTCAAGTTAATTTGTTATCATACATACTCAAATTCGCAAATCAGAGTACACATGAACAGAAGTTTTATGTGCATGTTCTATTTTCCGCTTAGATCAAGGATCACTCACTTCTGTTTGATGCAGTACCCCAGTCTGTCGATCTGCGTCCATCCCTTCTTCACCAGTGACTGCGCGTGGCTGGCATCCACTGTCAGCATGTACATACCTGCAATATTCGAAATATACTTGTGTCTAGCTGGAACACCGTGAGTTTTCAGTTGGTCGCTCCCTCACCGTTGCTGCCGGTGAGGTAGTGTAGCTCGACGATCGCGTTGCGACACGCCTTATTGAGCTGCACTCGTTTCTTCTGGTACGCCGGGAGGCTCAGCACGTGCCCGATGTAGCCTGCAGACTCACGTAATTACGTTACAGTAGGTGAATGTTAGGATGACGGTAGCTTTGTACTCACTCTCGAATTTGAATCCCGCATTGGTGGCCTTGTTGATGATGTCGGTCTGGGTGTGGTAGTGGTGCTTCTTGGTCGATGCCTTGTACGAGCGCTCCACGGGCACCAGGTCGTCCTGAACAAGTTGATGACCACACATCATTGTCTGAAACACTCACGATCTCGACTCCGGAGCCGGCCTGGATCTGCGGCTTGACCTTGCGACGACCGCCGCCGCTTCCTCCGAAACCTCCGCCGTTGCCTCCTCCATTGTCGCGGTTGCTGCCGAATCCACCGTTGCCTCCGCGGTCTCCGAAGCCTACGTTACCACCGCCGTTGCCGCCGAAACCGCCGTTTCCTCCCCTGCCGCCACCGAAATCGCCGCCGCTTCCGCGGCCTCCGAATCCGTCTCCATTACCGCCTCTTTCATTTCCGCCTCCCCTGCCGCCTCCTCCGCCGCGACCTCCGAAACCCCCACTTCCTCCCCCGTTCCCGCCAAAGCTGTCTCGACTGCCGCCGAATCCGCCGCCGCCACCTCCACGACCGCCGAATCCTCCACCCCTGCCTCCGAAGCCTCCATCGCGACCTCCAAAGCTTCCGCCGCCGCCGTCTCCGAATCCTGGCGGACCTCGCCCGCTCCACTGCGGCACTACCAATGGTACAAGAACGAGCAGTAGAAGTGTCTTCATGGTTCATGCTTTCTTATCGAAATCAAACAGTTTTATACCCACATTTTTGCAGCAAAAAGTGTCCGGCAAAAACGGCGTCGGGAAAAAACAGACAAGGAACTGACCGACGCTATTGTTGATGCCACTATCTCCGCCAAACAAAATCGAATTATCGCGTGAAGGTCATTGTATATTGTGTCGGCCAATTCAGTCTCTTTTTGGTCAACTTCACATTATTGCAAATCGAGAAGCAAGCAATGGAAAGAGTACGGAGCACACAGACATGACTAATTTGAAATGCGAACCAATAAATAATCTGCGTGCGTGAACGTAGCGCACACTGCGATTTTGCAAAGACTAAATCTGCAAGCGCATTGGAGCGGTCGCCACAAATCAGTCACAGCTATTTCTAGAGAAACATTAGAGTGGTCAATTGAAATCAAAAATCGTTGGAAAATGCTTTCACTGTGACAAAGAATTTTTCCTACAGTAGAACAGACCCACGACCTCTCCTAGTATGCTATGTAATAAGCTTATAAAAGAAAGATCACAACCACTTCGCCGCGCCAGCTGGGTTGTTTTGGATCAGCGAGTGGGAAATGTGAGCGCGACATTTGAAATGAAATGTTTGATGTTTGCGTTTGTCTGATATGCTAGACATTCTGTGAGACAACATACGTTTTGAAATAAGTTATCGATTTTTGAGGTCTGTATATAATATTTTCGTAGTGCGCGAAAGTGTAACTTCGATATACACCACATCAGTGCACCACGTTTTCATTTTTTTTTCTATTTCCCTGACGTCCCGAAATCATGTTTTCGCGTTTAGCTGTTACGTTTCGTACAGCAGTGAGAACTAACATACTTTTTCTTGCAGGAGTGTCTTGTCATATTGGCGAGAGGAGCGACCGACCGACTAGCGATGGACTCGGTCGCCGCGGCGGCGTGCCTGCAGCGCATGAACGAGATGCGAAAGTATGTCCCTGTTCTCTGTTTTCATGACTATGCATTTCTTTCCGTATCACATTCTCCTACATTACGTTCCGTGTATTCGAGTTTCATGTTTTATCCATGCTTATCCATGCTCCAGGGAGCACCTCATGTGCGATCTGAAGCTGATCGCACTCGGTAAAAAGGCACACACACCGGAGAAGCGTCGTGAGGTGAGTTAGAATACTGTATTTGTTTCGATTGTTCTACTATCAGTTATATAGTCGCCGCCTGGTGGATAGTTTCTGTTATTGCTAGCCGGGGTCAGTTGGCGAAACTCAGTTGCGAGCGAGAGAGGTCAGACAGCGCGGGCAAATGGTCGAGTGTCGCGCGTCCTCTTTGATTCGCTTGCCGGCTTCTTTGATCAATATTATCGTTTGAAAGCGCGCGCTTGGGTCTCCTCACGACTAGAAGGTAGATCGAATGCGACTCGAGGGTAGATCGATTTTCTACCGTAATCTGGCGAACTATCTCCCAGAATAATATTATATGTTTAGTTTGCCGTGCACCGCAACGTGCTGGCGGCTGCGTCGCCGCACTTCGATGCCATGTTCAACTCGTCATTCAAGGAGGCGAGGAAGGACAGTGTGGCTCTGGTGGGATTCTCTTTTCATTTCTTCTCTGTTCACTATGTATTGTGTTAGGAGATGGATGGCGACGTGTTGGAGCTGCTCATCCAGTACATGTACACGTTCACAGTCGACCTGGGTGAGTGCTGTCTCGCATCGCTCGTACCGTACGACTCGTACTCGTTGCTTGTCTCACATCTCTCTTCACCTCTCTTGCAGATGCACACAATGCGCGCCGCGTACTCGCCGAAGCCAACTACCTCGAACTCACTGCGCTCGTCGCGCGCTGCGAACAGTGAGTATCATGTATGAAAAGAGTGTTTCTCTCGCCATGCAGTATTCGCTCGTATCAGCTTCCTGCTCACATCTGTGTCCGCTGCCGACTGCCTGGGTACATGGCAGCTGGCGCGGCTTCACTCCAGCCAGCAACTTCAGAGGGCCGCCCTCAACACTGCACTCTTACACTTCGAGTAAGTCAACATACACAAACTAATACTCTAATTCGATTCCAGCAAGGTTGTCGACTCTCCCGAACTGCTCACGCTGTGCGCCGATGACATCAAGTACCTCATTTCGCGTCAGTGTCTACTTTGAAGCGGGTCGGTGTACTGTGCATTTTAGACAAGGGTCTGCGCTGCAAGGAGTCCAGTGTGTTCAGGGCTATCATCAAGTGGTGCGAGTACGATACGGATAGAAACGAGCAGTTCGCCAGGTATGCACTGTATACTTTCGCAATTTGTTGTTGTATGCTTTACATGGTACGCATTAGCGATAGACCTTTCCTGAATGTTTGATCGTTTTTTACCAGGAGTATGATGTTTGCAGGCTGTTGTCGTGTGTGCGTCTCTCGTGCCTCGACAGCTCGTTCCTTCTCGACACTGTAGGCCGACACCCACTCGTCCTCTCCCTACCCGCCGCTCGCAAACACTACGATACAACCATACAGGTAGCAGGGTCACATTTGACCATAACCATATTTGTATCATCCATGAGCACTTTAAACTAGTACAGAGTGTTTGCAACTGTAGTTTACATGTTTTCAGAGCCTGGTGCGGTCGGGGTGTGCGGTGGGTGTGCGGGACCGCGTTGGTAGTGTGGGCTGGACGGTGTCGACTGAGCGGTGGACGGACGCGCCCGCCCCTCCCGAGAAGCTGCTCACCAACGGACAGCCGACTGCCGTCGCGCACGGCTCACACGTATACTTCGCCTCCGACACTATGGCCCGACTCGAGACGCACAAAGGTAAAGTGTTTTGGAATATTCGGAATTTGAAACTTACACCTAACACGTGTGACGTGTAACGTGTAAACGGTACTCGTTGTAGGTGAGTGGCAGCAAACGCACTCTCCCGCCTTCACAGCCAGTGCGTGGAAGTTCGTCTCTTGTCAGGATGTTCTCTACGCCCTGACGTACCAACGCGGCAAGTGCGTTGAAAGTCGGAACGAGAATGCTATACTTTTTCAAAGCTCTTTTTCAACTTTTTCCGCTTGCAGCCTGCATATGTTCCGCTGTGATGCGCCTACCGAGCAGTGGATTGAAGTTTTGAGCACGCAGCTGTGAGTTGATATTTTTTTGTCTACTGTTGACTTTCTCCCACCATCCCTCTAGTTGAAAAATCACCGCGCCATTCTATGTAGCTTCAGCATACACATCTCATGAAAACGATGTTTGATCGCAAGCTTTGCTTGTGACGGTTGTGGAGAGGACATTGCAGTGTGAACGGGACTCGGCTGATCGACGCCCATCCGCTGAGCTCGGATCTGACTGCAGTGTGCTGTCTCGGCGATCGCATCGCTGCCCTGATCGCGTATCAAGTATACACTGTCGACCCCCTCAACACTCGTGCGTCTCATCCATCCACGTCTCATCCTCGTTCCATAGAAAAGAGAACGTCGCAATCAGAACCAGCTAACTTGCCCCATGCCCTTCTCCCATTCTGTGACAGAATGGTGCTTGTGTTGCAGGCGCAGGCTGGCTGCCGATGTGCACGCTGGATGACGTGATTGGCTGTGCGATGTGCTCGGTCGCCGGCCGTCTTTTCTTCATCGGCCACACTCACGAAGACTACATGAGGAACGCAGTGCCCACGAGCAACGTGTTCAACTATGATGAAGGCATGTCGCGTTGGGTCGCGCTCGCTCAATTACCTGGCGTGAGTTTCTTCCCTATATGTTTTTTTTCTCTTTTCAAAGTAAACAAGTAATCTTTTATGATCTCCTTTACCTTCACTTTACACAGCGTATGTGCGACGTGTGTGTATGCGAGTGGAATGGTCGGCTGGTCGTGTGCGGGCGAATCGTCGACTCGCAGTCCGCCTCCCGGTACAATGAAGTGCTCGTGAGTTGCCGAGGATTTTTGGAATTTGTGCTACTTGTGAGTAGTTATAGATGCTGAACGAGGGTGCGTGGCAGCGGCTGCTGCCGACTCGAACCAGCCACGCCACACACTGCGCCATCGCGTGCAAGGACAACGTGGGTGGTCTCTATAATAATAATAATGTTTATCTGCCATGACAGCAGATAAGGAGCTGTTGTATGAGGGACGCATTGTGTGTGTTTCAGATCCTCTATCTCATTGACGGTTCGAAAGAGACGGCGACTGTGGAGACGCTTCTTCTGGAGGGAGACCAGGATGATGGATACAAGACGGGTGCACTGTTCATTGCTGTACATTTCATTCTGATGCATGTGTATTGTCTGTTCGATTGAGTTGGAAGAAATTCATTCCAATTGATGCATGTTTTCATTAAAGACTTTCGTCTTATTGAATAGTTTTCTCGATGCAGTCATCTTCATGTCTTCCAGACTGATATTCGATCGTACCGAGTCTCACATCGAATGAACCGTCGATTGTTCCATTTTCCCTCGATTGCTCCTTGTGTTGAAAGACAATTATGTTTATTTGAGATTATATATTTTCTCTCTTTTTTAGCTCTTCCTGAAAATTATATTTTTCTGCACTTTCCCAATAAATTAAATTTATTTGTGGCGATATCCAGGTAACTGAGGAATTAAATGCGACCGGATTTGTGAAGCGACAGTCGCTCATTCACATATACAAATATTGGAAAGAGTACGGAGCACCTGACTGATTTGAAACGCGGGACAATGGATGCATAATCCGGATGTGTGCTCCTGGCGCGATATTGCAAAGAGCAAAGCTGCAAAGCTGCCAGCTATTGACATCGCGCGAGAATGCCGAAGAAAACGCCGTCAAAGTGAGTATTATCGATTATTCCATTATTTATATAATAATTATTATTGATTACACGAGAAGAAAGTGATACTTGGGAATTGGTACTTGGGAACCGTTAAAAAAACTATTCTTATCTCTTTCTCTCTCTCTCTTCCTCTCCTACTTTTGTCAAGTCAAGTCAAGTGTTTATCCGGAATCGTTATAGCTGAATATGACAATCACAATCACAATGATAGGATAGGAAGCATACAGTGGGCCAAGATCTTATGGGCTAACGCCGGGGAAAGACAGTTGGGCAGACGAGGTTAGTGGCGGAAGACGATTCTTGATCGATAATTCTCCGATACTTGATCGATATTCTTTCCATAGACCATTAGAGTACCATTGTTGATGTGACAGCGCCGGAGACTCCTTTGCTTTGCACATAGTATCTCCTCGCGCCTGAACTGCTTCCACATGAGCTACTTCCCGCCGGCTCAATGGATGTCTTGGGAAGGATTCTTGTCGATGCGCCCGATCATCCGGCAGCGGCGGGGCAAAATGAAGACTCGACCGCACGCCGCGGGGAAAGAAGAAGAATTTTGTATTCCTACTTTTGTATTTTTATTTTATCACTTTAATTGTTTCTATGTGTGATTTTGATTTTGTGACGCAGGTTTTTCTGTAATAAATTCATTCATTCATTCTAGAGAATAGATCAGTCTTTTCGAAACTTTCTTCGATTCTGATATCAAAAAGGAAATACGACCAAACACGTTTCTAACGAGGGAGATGTTATAGGTCCTCCACTCGGATTTACAATCTGAAGTCTCCATTCGAAAGATCTTGATCTTCTCAACAACATATCAAGAATTCAGCTGCCCTCGTGTCCATTAAAGTACCGTAATCTTCGTTTGAAGTTGATACCAGATTACTGTATTTTGTGATACGTATGTTGCACTATTCTTATCGGAGTGGGTCCCTAATAGTTATAGAAAATTGAAGCTTTCATAAAAACTTTGAAATATGAGATTTCATCGATTTAGAGCCGAGTTATGGTCAAAAACGTCGATGACTGCTTCCAGCGAGTGTCTGGACTTTGAAATTTTGACTGTTACTCGCTATGTAAAGTATGCGTAAACCGAAACGAGGGCAGCTAAGTTTTTTTAAATGATAAACAGTAGGTTGAGGGCTTTCAATTTCTACCTTATGAAGTAAATCCGAGTGGAGGACCTATAACACCTCCCTTAAGGCGTTTTCCAAGGGTTACGAAGAGACTGATCGAATAGACCGCACATTTGAATGCTATTGCAGGCCGGCGATGAAGCCTTCGCTCCTTTCTCGAGTGAAGTCGGCTGCGTCTCGGGCATCCTCCAAGGTCTCCTCCTCCAATGCTGACTCCATCTCCATGGCTGCCTCCATTGCAAAGAGTCTCGGGTTGAACGAGAAAACGGGAGAGAGGGTTCGAATGGTGCATATTTTGTAAGATGCAGCTCTCTTTCCAGATCTGGGAATCGTTCAAGCTAGTCGCAGTCGTCCTGCCTCCGATAGTCGCTGTCATCGCCATATCCACTATGATGATTGTGCAGGTAGTATGACCCATCTCGAACTTCTCTCCGTCTCTCTCCCCTTTCCCTTTTCCTCAAGAAAGCTGCAACCACAGTAGACGTCCGATTGGAAATTGCAACTTGCAGGCGACAAATGCGCTGGTCACCTCGAACAAGATGACTCTGTACCTGCACCAGTCGACTCGCATCTCCGACCTGATCAACTCCCTCCGCAGGGAGAGGGACTTCACATGCATAGTATTCACCAGGACAGACACCCATCAGGACATTGTCAACGTGAAAGGGGGAAGGGAGCAGGTGGGAGGAGGGCTGCTAGAGAGAAGCAGAGGAGTAGATAGAGGTAAATGGTATTGCAATTCAGTGCGACGAATGACGTGGACGCGCGTCTCACTCAGCTTCGCAACGAGACTGACCAGACTGTGAAGGCTATGGCTGCGTGAGTATTGCGAGGCAAGACTTATGGTACAAATAAGAAGAAGAGTGGCCGGTTGGTCAAGTGGATAGCGTCACAGCTTGCTAAGTGAACGGTCGCTGGTTCGATTCCCCTCGTGGGCAATTGTTCTACCGAATTCCACTCCTCCCGGTGGGCCGCGATGTTCACGCCCATCTACCATGAACAGTCAGGACTCGCGCCGCACTGTTCCAGCCAAGAAGCCCCAATACCCCACTGTAGGATTGTGTGTGCTTTTAGATAACCCATCATGCTACCATTGTATGTACATGTCGGAATCAGGCTGATAAACAAACAAAAAAGAAGAAAAAAAGAAATACCCAGCAAGTAATTGTTATACCATGAAGCGGGCGAGACTGACTTCGACCAATTTGACAACAAAAAAAAAACAATTTCATTTTACTCTCTCTGCCTGGTCGACCGGCGAATGGTTAATACATGACAGAACCCTATTTCAACTGCGTATGTTTCAGTACATGGTCCTCTCTCGTCACCCTACAGTCACCCGAGGTCAGTTCACTTTGTTATATGCCTGTCTTTCTCGTTTCCCTATATTTTCTATCCGTAACGATAAAACGATATGGATGTGTTTGAGGAGCGTGGCCTGGGTCTGAATGTACGCGGATACATTCGCGTACACTCTGTCGTCGTATCGGAAGAGGGTGGGACAGACAGAGGGAGGGGGCGGAGTCAGCAGCTGCACCGAGAATGTCGAGTGAGTATTCCATCATGTCTAGTGTACCTGACACGTAAGGTAAAACAAAAATAAAACAACTGAAGCATAACTAGATGTGCTGCATACCTTTCAGCGTGTAGGACAAATGTAATTACCGAAAAGATGACAACAATTCAGCTTGCATGTTGTTTCTATGCTCTATAATTACTTCACTCAAATATGAAGATTGAAGATGCGATTCGAAACCGCTTTCAGTTTCTACACGCCACGCATCGAGTGTCTGATGAACAACATAGCCAGGGTATTCTACGAAACAGATGAAGGTGTGTTGACAACTGACTCGAGTAATCTGTAGCTAGTTGTTGTCTGTTGTAATAGTAATCACTGTTACGTGACTCGAGTTATCACAAGGGTTATCAGAACAGTATTTGCAGGAGTGTTCTGGGGCGCTTTGAACGCAGTCCGATTTGCGATGCAAGCAGCAGAGACAATGGGTACAAGGTGAAAATAGAATCATGTGTGAATAAAATAGTAACAAATTTCAGAGAGAAGGCGGCTCTCCCTACTTTGCTGATGGCTACTACAAGAGTGTGAAGATGCGAGATATGCTACTCTGTCAGTCTTCTCTCTCTCTTCTATCCCCCCTCTCTCTCTCCATATCTTCCAATTCTACTTCACAGACAACCAAGGAGCCACGACTCGTCTCATGGACCAAGCAGCCGCCTCGAACACCCTTGCCAAGACATACCTCGACAGGATGTTCATAGACAACGCCACCGTATTCGAGAAGATCGAGAACCTCACAGTGCAGGTTCGTACAATGTCTAGTGGTTCGTGATTCAGAGATTCAATCACGTTCCTGTATGCAAGGCTCCGTTCCCAATCAGAGTTGCTGGTATGATATTCTTTCCATCCAGGCGCTGGCTAACGTCTCGTTCACTTCGGGCGACCGTTCGTGGGAGTGGTTCGAGCTGCTGACCACCGAGAGGAAACTGCGAGTCGAGGGCGTTAGTCACACTCCTCTCCTCCTCGACTGTGACACGCATTGCAGACGCGGGACCTGCTGATCGGCTCGATGTTGGAGTGCATAGAGGCGGCTGACGTCTCCTCCAACTCGCTCCTCGCGTCCGCTGCGTCCATCGTCGCCGTTGCCCTTCTATTGAGCATCCCCATCACTATATACTACGCTATCAAGAGCCACCAGCTCAACAAGCAAGTCAGGTGCGTGTATTCTTACTGTTTCTGTTTTGTTATATGTTGTTTTAATACGTTTTCGACTTGTTTTAGAGCGAAGATGGCGGAACTGAACCAAGAAAAGTGAAATCGGAGCGAATCCTCTTCCAGATGATGCCGATGAAGATTGTAAAGGACTTGCAGGTAAGCGTATGTACTTGCAGGTAGGCGCTCTCCCTCTTCCTCTCTCTCTCTCTCCCTCTCTTCCAGGCCGGTCGCACTGTCGCTCCAAAGATGTTTTCCGAATGTACCGTCTACTTCTCGGATATCAAAGGATTCACAACCATATCCCAAACGAGCACGCCTCTGGAGGTGAGTGAGGGAGAAGGAGAGAGAGAGAGAGAGAGAGAGAGAGAGAGAGAGAGAACATAGGAGAGAGAGAGAGATAGTTCTCTCTTAAGGTGGGTGAACATGCTGAACTCTCTCTACACCACCATGGACACAGTGCTCGACCAGTACAGGGTATACAAGGTCGAGACAATTGGTGAGTGTTTATGATGTATTGGTCAGCCAGTAATTCATTTTAGCGAGAGTACTGTTACGAAACATACAGTATACAGTAGATTCAATAGTTTAAGTACCAT
>CAWZYM010000157.1:0-81515 GCA_963966185.1 Rhabditoides inermis
AGCACGCATTCGAGCACAATCGCGTCCAGTTCTCGGCAGTGTTCGCCATTTTGTCGATACTCATTTCTCTACAGGTAATCTACTTATTATTTTTTTATATTATTGAAGTATTGATCAATTTTCAGATTGCCGGCATAGTGCTCGGCATCGTTCTCTTCCGCCGAATCAAAATCGAGATGCTGCATTACTACTAAACAAGTGCAGTTATCCTATATTGTTATTGTTTCACATCACTACCTTGCCAATGTTTCGATGTACTTGCATATTCAAATCTCAATCACACACGTTTAGTCCCAGTTAGACAATTGTCTCTTGCCGCAGTGTATATGCCCTTTCCCTTTGTGAATAAACAGCTCATCGCCTCATTGCCTAACGGCGTTTATGTTTACGACTTGATCTCCAATCATAAACATCCAGGCCAGAAGCGGGCGTCTCGCAATTACAGCAGAGGCGTCTTCTCGCTTGTATCTCCCGGCGTCTCTGGATATGACACACTCCCTCGCCTCTCTAGCTGCAGATGACCTCGGCCCCAGATGCAGCACTGATATCCACACATTCAGCCTCGACCCGCCCAACCCACTCTGCTCTCGGTTGCTTGGACCAATAGGTCCTCTCCCATTTCTTATTCTATAAGCAGACATGTTCGTGTACGTTCTATCACCCCATCCCCCCATAGCCATGTCTTCTTTCTTACGCAAAACATCGAGGATCTAATCCAATCGAAACTTGATCCGGTTCCTCGTAACCAGTCTAGCATCGTTATCCAAGTAAATTCTGCCAGTCGTTTGTGACGTTGACAAAATGTTCTCTCCCACTCCTGAATAGTTCGATAGTGTTAGTGACTTGATTTTCCATGTGACCTTGCGTGATCAGTGTTCATTGACATTCAAGAACGTTGAATGAGTGACCCCTCGGAATCCAGTGAGTGAAATTCCAGTTATCCGCGCGCGCGGGCGACGGTGTGACCCTACTTTCTCGGGCCCGAGCAGGCAGACCGGTGCCCATTCCAGTTCTTTGAGGGGGCGTATTCCTTCCCCGTCCATTGGACCATTACAGTCTGCATAGGCAGAGGCGTCTGCTGCGCTCGCTCGCGCAAGCAAGCAAAAACAGCCGCCGCGACCCGCTTCCTTCCACTTCCACTGTAACACTCACTCGATCCAGATCGATGTATCCGTCTTTGCCGACTGCGCCCTCTCGCCTCTCCCCGCAGCAGTTTTCATCTACGGGGGGAGAGAGATGACCACTCTATACATCTCTCACTCGCATCGCTCGCGTTTCTCACTTCCACGTGTTCATTTTCTCCACACTTCTTGCAGTGCCAGTGTTTACGCCGACGTGTCACTTTCGTTTTCGTCTATATATGTTCAACTCCTATCTATTTTCACACTCGATCTTTCAGGATGGTTAAACTTCTCGTCACCCTCGCCCTGGTGGCGCTCTGTGTCGCCGCCGAGGAGCAGAAGCTCAAGTGGACCGTGAGTCAACCGATCGATAAACCGATCAATCAATCAATCAATCAATGCCTTACAGGACGATGACGGTCTTGATATCAAGATCATCAAGCCGATCAAGGCGGAGAAGTGCCTGATCAAGTCTGAGGCCGGAGACACGGTCGACCAGTACTACCGTCTCTCCGACAAGGACGGAAACGAGATCGGAAGCAACTTCGGAAAGACGCCGTGAGTTGGAAGAGCGAAATGCAATGCAACAACGTCGGCGTACTAGTTAAAACAGTCATGGTTGTAACAACTATCTTGCAGGTACACGTTCAAGCTCGGAACCGGAGCCGTCATCGCCGGAATGGACCGTGCTATGACTGGCATGTGCATCGGAGAGAAGAGGAAGGTCGTCATCCCCGGAAAGCTCGGATTCGGAGACAAGGGACGCGAGCGGTGAGTTGGAAGAAGACACACACCGAGAACAGAGAACACACGGCTGTTTACAGCAGACGCGACCAGATTGCACTCTCACCAGTGCGGTCTGACCGTGTCAGCTATGTGTTGCTGTTGACTGTCTGAGCCGGTGAACATTGTTGTGTTTGCAGTGACAGCATCGAGAAGGACCAGACCCTGTACTACACCGTGCAGCTCGTCGACATCTTCCGCCCCACCCCCGGAGAGAAGTGGGAGACCCCCGAGGGAGTCGTCATCGAGGTGAGCAGCCGATCGATGTGCATCAAACATCAATCGATCGATCAATGAGCGCCAATCAATCACGCCCGTGTTTCAGCAAACGCACAAGATCGAGAAGGAGAAGTGCCGTGTGTCCGAGGACGGAGACACCATCCACCAGCAGTACCGTCTCCACCTCGAGGACGGAACCTTCGTCGACTCCTCCTTCTCCCGCAACGCCCCCTTCATCTTCAAGCTCAACCGCGGAGTGAGTACTGCTACTGTATGATACTACCCTGGCTGCCCTACAGTAACCCTAACCATTCTTCATTTGCAGGAGGTGATTAAGGGCATGGACATCGCCATGAGCGGCATGTGCGAGGGCGAGCGCAGGAACGTCATCATCCCGTACGAGCTCGGATACGGAGAGGACGGCCGCCCGCCCCAGATCCCCGGCAAGTCGCGCCTCTACTTCGACATCACCCTCGAGAAGCTCGTCAAGCCCAACCAGGAGCTCTAATATGTTCTATTGATTGTTGATCGATCGATGGTTGTTGTTACCCTCTTTCTCTTGCCTTTGCCCTCCCACGTGATACAGGTGACTTTGTGCGTGTTGTTGTTGACCCAGCAATGATGTCCGAACTAAACTATGTTTTCGTGAATATTTATCTAATAAAATATTATATGTAAAACGTGTGTGAACATGCAAATGTGTAAGGTGTAAAGCTATAAATGTGGGGTACTGTGGAAAGGAAACGGGTCACCGGCTCGGAAGAAAGTGTGAGTGAGAGATCACAGCTGGGCAGTCTGGTGGCGGAAAAAGGCTACGGGGCAGCGTCGCACCTGCAAAAGATATATATGATAAATTGCACGTATCTTCAACTAGCGATGAAACTAGAATAAGTAGGAACTAGTAAAGCAACGTATATAACTAACAAAACTTAATAAAAAAGGATACAAACATTCAAACACGTCATCAAGTGTAATACAGTAACCCGTACCTCTTTAAATTCTTTCCTATTCAATTCAAACATGATCGATCATTCAAATACGTCATAATCAAGCAAGATACAGTAATCCGTGCCTCTTGAGGATCTCTCCGAAGACGAACATGACGAGAGGGAAGGCGACGTCGCTGTACAACATCAGAGAAGAGACATACGAGATCAGCACCGCCAGCGACTGCAATGAGTTTGTCAGTATGAAATCAAAACAAATAATCGATAACGTTATCAGACTATGAAATAAAGAATCCCTGTTGACCTTGGCGGCGTAGAGGAGCCATTCGTGTGCGTTCCACCCACTGGGCATCTCCGGATGCATCGCGTGCAGCGAGGACAACATCACGAAACCCGGCAGCTCAAAAAAGGTCGTGTAATAAAGATGTAACAACAGACAAATACAAATACAATTGAAAGCGTCTGCAGCTACTGATTCCGAGTCGTTACTAGTTTTAAGATGGCAACAACAAATAATACGCATCAGCCTTGAACCACAACCACACGTGGTGAATAAACTCTAACTCTTCGCTGAACACGCAAAGAGCACAACTACACATAATTGAGCAAATGCATCAACTACAAATCAGATCCTCGCGCAAATATAAAGAGTAATGACATTGAAACAAAATCAAAAAAGCTCGAAACCATTCGTACTCGTATTGAATAATTTATCCAGTCGCTGTATCGAAAACATACCATGGCTACGACGACGGTGGCGATCATGAGGGCCGAGGTGAGGGTGAGGCCAAATCGCGCCGCGCACTCAGACATGATCTGCCGCGAGCGGTGCCGCATCGACCTGCAAAAAGGGATGTCAGTTGGGATTTAGATTCTACATGTCATACACAGAATGAAACAAAACAGTAATATACTTCTTGTGGCGAGGCGATCCGGCGGCGGAGTGGCGGGTGTGGTGGGCGCGCACGCTGTTCGGGTGGTGCGTCATCGCCAACGGCTGCAAGAGCACACCGACAAGTAGAGCTGGTAAAAATTGAAGAAGAAAAAATACGAGAAAATACAATAAAATGAAAAAAAATAAAAAGAGAAAAATCGAAATATTTGGTTGGACGAATAACACATTTAAAATTAGTGTGACAAAATACAGATCGGCGGTAAATTTTTCTGTATTTGAAACTTGAAAATTTATTTAAAACTTCAATTATAAAAGGAACAAGTTTGTAAAGTTTTTATTATGTAATTCGAATTATGCACAGGTTCTCATATACAATTTGTACAGCTGGCGGTATTCTACCACAAGAAGCAGTGCGGTCCAGTGCCACTGCCAGCGTAGGCGGGGTTGCCTCCGTTCACCCGGTTGTACTCTCCTGTATCCGTCGTGAAGAAGATGTCGGCTGCAAATAAGGTAAGGACCACTCGGTCACTATTTGGCATTTACAAGAATGATGTGATAGAAAAGAAATGTGTCTGTCAATTGCTCCTACTCACTCTTGCTCCTGAGCCTATAAAGCGGCTTGGTCGCTCCGCACGCTCTGGTCTTGGCGCAGTAGCCCAGTCCGTTCAGTACCGTCCACCCCTGCCCGCGAAGCCTCTGCATCTCCCCAGCGTCGGTCGTGATCAAGAACAATCCTGAAAAATGTCCTTGTTACTGTTTTAGTGTTTGCAATAGTAATCAACTAACCATCTTTGTTGAACAGGTAGAAGAGCTCCGTGAGCTGGTTGTTGCACTGTTGTTGCATCCGAGCCGGCTGCGAGACGAAGGCCTCCGGTCGAATCACCTGAACGAGCCATTCCCCCGGTCAGTTCGCCCGCCGCCCCACCTCTCCGATCACTCCCTCGAACACGTATCCCTGCTGGCGCGCGTTGGCGATCACCTGCGGTTTGGCGTGGTAGTGGTGGCGGCTCTTCTGCTGGTTGAAGCCGCGCTGCACCTGCCACCGCTGGCCGGCGCCGATCCGCGAGGTGTCCTGTCGGTTCGGGGTGTTGCCGCCGCGGTTGGACGGCCCTCCGCCGCCACCGCCGCGACCTCCTCCTCCTGCTCCTCCTCCTCTTCCTCCTCCTGCTCCTCCTGCTCCTCCTGCTCCTCCTCTTTCTCCTCCTCCTCTTCTTCCTCCTCCTCCTCTTCCTCCACCACCACCGCCACCTCTTCCGCCGCCTCCTCCACTGCGTGCGTTGTCGTCGTCGCTGTTCCATCCACGACCTCCTCCTCCCCCTCCTCCTTCCCCTCCTCCTCCTCCGCCTCCTCCGCCTCCTCTTCTCCCTTCTCCGCCTCCGCCTCCTCCTCCCCATCCTCCACTTCCTCCTCCTCTTCCACCTCCTCCTCCGCCTCCTCCTCTTCTGCCGCCTCCTCCGCCACCGCCGCCGCCTCCTCGTCTGCCTCCGCCACTCCATCCCCCGCCACTGTCTACGCCGCTGTCCTCGTCGCCTCCGCCGAATCCGCCTTGTCCTTCTCCAAATCCTCCGTCGAACCCTCCTCCGCCGCCGCCAGGACCATCGCCAAAGCTCGGACCTCCGAGTCCTCCAGGTCCGGTAGGTCCACCGAATCCTCCAGGCCCAGTAGGTCCACCGAATCCACCAGGTCCGGTAGGTCCGCCGAATCCTCCACCGGGACCTTCGAGATTAGATGGTCCGTTGAAGCTGCCGCCGTCAAGGGATGAAGAGGGACCTTGAAAGATCTTGGTTACTCTTGGTGTTTCAGGAGCAGGCGGACCCGCTCGTAAAAGGGATTTGGTTCTTGTTTTAGCAATTGATGGAATAGGAGGGAGAGGTGTGTTTGCGAAAGCACTAGGAGTAACCTGTGCTGCATTTATTGAAGGTATATCACCATCACCAAATGTGGGAGGCGCACCACCATCACCAAATGTGCGAATTGGTGGTGGACCTCCACCGTTGACTGGTGCACTGGAACCAAACGAGGAAGGAGTGGTGCGAGATGGGTTACTGGACGTGAAGCCTTCTCCGAAAGATGGGATAGGAGGCGCATCACCATCACCAAATGAGGGAATTGGTGGTGGAGCCCCATCGTTAACTGGTGCACTGGAACCAAACGAAGAAGGAGTGGTGCGAGAAGGGTTACTGGACGTGAAGCCTTCTCCGAAAGATGGGATAGGAAGAGCACCACCATCACCAAATGAGGGAATTGGTGGTGGAGCCCCACCGTTGACTGGTGCACTGGAACCAAACGAGGAAGGAGTGGTGCGAGAAGGGTTACTGGACGTGAAGCCTTCTCCGAAAGATGGGATAGGAAGAGCACCACCATCACCAAATGAGGGAATTGGTGGTGGAGCCCCACCGTTGACTGGTGCACTGGAACCAAACGAGGAAGGAGTGGTGCGAGAAGGGTTACTGGACGTGAAGCCTTCTCCGAAAGATGGGATAGGAGGTGCACCACCATCACCAAATGAGGGAATTGGTGGTGGAGCCCCGCCGTTGACTGGTGCACTGGAACTAAACGAAGAAGGAGTGGTGCGAGAAGGGTTACTGGACGTGAAGCCTTCTCCGAAAGATGGGATAGGAAGAGCACCACCATCACCAAATGAGGGAATTGGTGGTGGAGCCCCACCGTTGACTGGTGCACTGGAACCAAACGAGGAAGGAGTGGTGCGAGAAGGGTTACTGGACGTGAAGCCTTCTCCGAAAGATGGGATAGGAAGAGCACCACCATCACCAAATGAGGGAATTGGTGGTGGAGCCCCACCGTTGACTGGTGCACTGGAACCAAACGAGGAAGGAGTGGTGCGAGAAGGGTTACTGGATGTGAAGCCTTCTCCGAAAGATGGGATAGGAGGTGCACCACCATCACCAAATGAGGGAATTGGTGGTGGAGCCCCGCCGTTGACTGGTGCACTGGAACTAAACGAAGAAGGAGTGGTGCGAGAAGGGTTACTGGATGTGAAGCCTTCTCCGAAAGATGGGATAGGAGGTGCACCACCATCACCAAATGAGGGAATTGGTGGTGGAGCCCCGCCGTTGACTGGTGCACTGGAACTAAACAAAGAAGGAGTGGTGCGAGAAGGGTTACTGGACGTGAAGCCTTCTCCGAAAGATATATATATACTTTATTCATAATTGAGACAAGTGACATGAACAATGGGTTGACAATGTAAAAAGCGCACAGTTTGAGACTAGACGAACGTTTTGACTTCTTTACGATGACGTCCCGTCCGTTTGTACGCTCTGAACGCAGTCGAACCGAAGGGATAATCCCTCACCAGACACTGTGTTTATAACAGCATATGCGGTGAGAGACTATCCTGTCACTTCTATAGTTGGGTGAGAAAACCCGGCCGGTGAGATAGACACTACCCCTGTCCAACCGTCTTTCCCCGTCAACTAGCGAGCAAAGAACTCTACATAAAATCTATAGATGTGTTGGGTCTGTTATATGAAGTTTGGATTTGTTCAGAAGAACGTACTTCTGCATAGCTGATCTATATGCACCTTTATCATTGATAAGAACAATACTACTGGGGAGGAGATTCCAAATATTATGAATACGAAAAGGGAAAAAGGACTGCGAGAGAGTGGTTTTAGATGAGTTGTATAGTTTAAGTGAATGGCCCCGAAGTTGTCGTGTATGAGTTGTGGTAGACAGTGTCAGTGGTATTGGGTGTACAAAGATATGTCCATAAATATATGCATGTGCCAAGGAAAGATCAATCATCAAGCGTCTCATATACAATGTTTCTAACCCTAGATTTTCCAACCTATGTTTATAGTCTGTTTTAGGGAGAAGGTACTTGGTAAACTTGCGTTGTACCTTTTCTAAGAGATTAATATGAGAATTATCCATGAGGCAATATAGTTCTGACCCAAATTCTAATATTGGTCTTACTTTATGTAGGTAAAAGTTCGATAGTAGTTTGAAGTCATAGATGAATACCTTTCTAACTAATGTTGATAATGATGAAGCTTTTCTAACTTGTTTTCTAATATGAGCTTCTGGGGTAAGATCATAAGAAAATTGGAAACCCAAATCTTTTATAGAACGTACTGATTCCAACTGTTGTCCACAAACAGAATAATGTACCTGAGCATTCGATTTTCCAAAATGCATTACCGTGCATTTTGAAAGACTCAAATTCATTTGGCGATTTCTCAACCAATCAGACACTCTTATCACATCACTTGCTAGTCGCTTATCATAATCAGGTACATTATCCGAAATGTACATCTTACAATCATCCGCATATACCAGATACTCACAGTGTTGGATCGCCTCACCTATATCGTTTATATAGATGAGGAAGAGCAACGGGCCTAGCACGGACCCTTGGGGAACACCAGATGAGACATCTAACCATGGGGAACAGGATGAGTTTATACGAACACACTGTGATCTGCCAGATAGATAATTTGTCAACCATCTATGTATTTTATTCCGAATACCGTAAGATTCTATGATTTTAAGAAGTCTTCTATGATTCACAACATCAAACGCTTTAGATACATCTAAATATACAGAGTCGACAGAGAATTTCGAGTCAATCTTTTTAACCAAGTATTTGACATACTCCATTAACTGTGATGTAGTGGACCGATTATTAAGGAACCCGAACTGTCTATCGTTAACAAGATTACAATTCCACATGTGATTTCGCATATGAAAAACTATGATTCTTTCAAAAGCACGGCATGTTGTGCATGTAAGGCTTATTGGTCTATAGTTACCAGTCAAACTTGGATCACCTTTCTTTATCACTGGAACTACTATGGACTGTTTCCAAAGAGAGGGCAGAATACCAGTGTCTAGAGATTCTCTGAAGATGTAACTGAGCGGTTCTGCTAGAACTAAAGCTAGACTCTGTAGTAAAATAGAGGGTATGTTATCTGGACCTGAGGATAACTTTCTCTTAAATCTACTCAGATATTCATACACTACGTGTGGAGATACATCTATGTCAAGCAGCGAATTATTTGTTTTCGAGCTAACTTCAAAAGGTTTTTCATCGTCAGTAGTAAATACCGTTACAAAGTATTTATTAAACAAAGAAGCACGTTCAGAGTCATCTGATATCAATCTATCCTTATCACGTATAAATGGTATGTCAGGACGTGATGTGGTTTTACTTTTTATGTAAGACCAATATTGTGATGTACATGAAGTGGCTAATATATGTTTCTGCCTCTCTCTCTGGTAATTTTTCAAGGAAATTCTATACTCATTGAATGCCGATTGATAATTTATCAGATCTACGTTACACTTTGATTTACGGTGCCGATCGTACAATTTGCGCAACCGGTGTCTGATAGATAGTAGCCAGGGTGGAAATGTTTTCTCCGATTGAATTGTTTTTCTTGGAACGCGTAGGTCAATACTAGATTGCAAGACTTGAATCAAACAGTTATATTTGTCATCGATAGTGCTACATCTAGAAAATTGTGTTACCCACAACAAAGATGGGATAGGAGGTGCACCACCATCACCAAATGAGGGAATTGGTGGAGGTCCACTGTCACCAAATGTAGGAATGGGAGGACGACCCTGTGGACTTCTTTTCACGATGAGAGATCGTGACTCACCTCCTCCAAACGACAAAGGTGCATCCATGTCCGGGCTCACTGATATGCCTGGCGGAGCACGCTCGAACCGCCCTGATCGATCTGAAATGGGTTATAAAACAACAAACTTATTGTTTAAAAAACTCACGATCGGCGGCGGTTCGATATACCAGTAGCAATAGAAGCAGTGGTTTCATGGCCATCGACTGTCTTCCGGAAATGCGCTATATATACCCGCTCCCATTGTGTCCGCCTAACTTGTTCACTTGACCCCCGAAAAAAAAAGCGAACGTCTAAACCGCCCACCATTTCATTTGACCAGAACGCATTTCTCTCTCTCTCTCTCTCTCTCTCTCTCTCTCTTTCTCTCTCGCTCTCGCTCTCGCTCTTTCTCTCTCTCTCTCTCTCTCTCTCTCTCTCTCTCTCTCTTTCTCTCTCTCTCTTTCTCTCTCTCTCACTTTCTCTCTCTCACTTTCTCTCTATCACAATAGACAGCAAACAATGACCATTGTATGACGCAGAGAATATTTATTAGAATGTACAGAAATGTAAGACTGGTAGATGTCAAAGAGGCGTCTGCCACAGTTGATTGCATGAGTGGATGAGGTATAGATGATTGTGAGTTGTCAACTTTGTTTGTAGCTGCTGTGTCTACCACACGTAACAGATGGGTCCGGCTCCCGAGCCGCCGTACTCGGGTCCACTGTTCAGCATGTGGTACTCCTGCATGTTCGTAGTGTACATGTGGTCGTCTGAAACGGAGAAGCCTGTTCCACTCCTATCTCACTCCTTCACTATCATTGTAATACAGCGCTAACAAGTACTTCCTAATAATTTTGTGCCGCAGAACTCACGCTCGGAGCGCAGTGTGTAGAGGGCGTTTCTGGCTCCGCAGGCTGGGGAGCGGGCGCAATAGCCCAGTCCATTCAACACCCGCCAGCCAGCAGATCCCAGACGGTTCTTCTCCCCAACGTCAGTCGTCAGCACGTACTCGCCTGAAACACGTTTCCACTGTGCACTCTAAATTCCAAGAACCTACCCTGATTGGGGGCGTTGGGATTGAATACGTAGAATAGCTCGGTGAGCTGTCCGTTGCACTGCTGCTGGAGAACGCGGCCGTCCTGGGCGAACGACGCGGGCTGGATCACCTGCACACACACCAGGTAAACGAGTATGAAGTGTCTAGTCTACTCACGGATCCCATGACGCCCTCCGGCCGGTAGCCCTGGCGGCGCGCGCTCGCCAGCACCTGCGGGGCAGCGTGGAAATGGTGGCCCTTCTGCGGGTTGAAGCTGCGCTCCACGTTCCACCGCAGACGACCGTCCACCACGAAACCGTTGTTGTTGCCGCCGCCGCCGCCGCCGCCGCCGCCACTTCCCCTTCCTCCTCCACCGTTGCCTCCACGTCCCCCGCCCATGCCTCCACCGCCACCACCGCGGCTTCCTGAAAGTACAATTCCTGAGTTACAGAAGGGCAGAGCACACGACTCACCCCCTCCTCCTCCCATTCCACTCCGCCCGCCGCCGCCGCCGCCTCCCCTTCCTCCTCCCCCTCCTCCTCCTCCTCCTCCACGATCCCCGCCCATTCCTCCGCGACCACCACCACCGCCACCTCCCGATCGTCCGCCGAACCCTCCCGAGTTGCCTCCGAATCCGCTGTCTCCACCGAAACCGCCGTCACCGCCGAATCCTCCGCCGTTGCCGCCCCAGCCGCCTCCGCTGGAGCCACCGAAGCCGCCTCCGTCACTGCCTCCGAAGCCAGGAGGACCTGATAGGATAGGGTATCATTGCGAACAAACAAACAAACAAGCCACTCACCGCCTCCCCACATTTGCGCAGCGCAGCATCCAGCCAACGCTAACAATATGATCGTCCGCATTTTGCGTGTCGTCTCTCCAATTTTTTGTCTTTTTATACCCGCATGGTCAGAGAGAGAAGGCGATTCAAAAACTATGTGATTTGCGCATAGACTTCTCTGTTTCTTTCTTTCGCTCTCTCTCTCTCTCTCTCTCTCTCTCTCTCTCTCCCACTTTCAATCTCTGAATAGGGCAACTGACCGAATTGACAAAAGCGCATACGCACTTCTAGCAGGGACGAGAGATCCACAAGGTCACACGTCATGATGATGTGAGAGAGAGAGACAGACAAATACCGTCAGTTATTGCTCGCGTGCGCGGAAACAATGCAACTGCGAGTATACACACATGCATTCTCTTTTTGCTATGAATCATCAAACAATCTCATTTTCTTATGAGAAGAAATAAATTTATTGTACAATAAAGCAAAGTACGTGGGTGACCGAGAGGCTTCATACGGATCCCCATATGTAGCAGATGGGATGGCTGCCGGACCAGCTGTACGCGTCGTTGTTCTTGGCGACCCGCTTGAGCTCCGCGGTGTCGGTCGTGAAGAAGTTGTCAAAGTCGGCGTCCATGTAGAACAGAGGCTTCTGCGCACCGCAAGCGCCCCTGGAAAGAAAATGTGATCGTCTCTATTCCCACTGCTCAAGTTAATTTGTTATCATACATACTCAAATTCGCAAATCAGAGTACACATGAACAGAAGTTTTATGTGCATGTTCTATTTTCCGCTTAGATCAAGGATCACTCACTTCTGTTTGATGCAGTACCCCAGTCTGTCGATCTGCGTCCATCCCTTCTTCACCAGTGACTGCGCGTGGCTGGCATCCACTGTCAGCATGTACATACCTGCAATATTCGAAATATACTTGTGTCTAGCTGGAACACCGTGAGTTTTCAGTTGGTCGCTCCCTCACCGTTGCTGCCGGTGAGGTAGTGTAGCTCGACGATCGCGTTGCGACACGCCTTATTGAGCTGCACTCGTTTCTTCTGGTACGCCGGGAGGCTCAGCACGTGCCCGATGTAGCCTGCAGACTCACGTAATTACGTTACAGTAGGTGAATGTTAGGATGACGGTAGCTTTGTACTCACTCTCGAATTTGAATCCCGCATTGGTGGCCTTGTTGATGATGTCGGTCTGGGTGTGGTAGTGGTGCTTCTTGGTCGATGCCTTGTACGAGCGCTCCACGGGCACCAGGTCGTCCTGAACAAGTTGATGACCACACATCATTGTCTGAAACACTCACGATCTCGACTCCGGAGCCGGCCTGGATCTGCGGCTTGACCTTGCGACGACCGCCGCCGCTTCCTCCGAAACCTCCGCCGTTGCCTCCTCCATTGTCGCGGTTGCTGCCGAATCCACCGTTGCCTCCGCGGTCTCCGAAGCCTACGTTACCACCGCCGTTGCCGCCGAAACCGCCGTTTCCTCCCCTGCCGCCACCGAAATCGCCGCCGCTTCCGCGGCCTCCGAATCCGTCTCCATTACCGCCTCTTTCATTTCCGCCTCCCCTGCCGCCTCCTCCGCCGCGACCTCCGAAACCCCCACTTCCTCCCCCGTTCCCGCCAAAGCTGTCTCGACTGCCGCCGAATCCGCCGCCGCCACCTCCACGACCGCCGAATCCTCCACCCCTGCCTCCGAAGCCTCCATCGCGACCTCCAAAGCTTCCGCCGCCGCCGTCTCCGAATCCTGGCGGACCTCGCCCGCTCCACTGCGGCACTACCAATGGTACAAGAACGAGCAGTAGAAGTGTCTTCATGGTTCATGCTTTCTTATCGAAATCAAACAGTTTTATACCCACATTTTTGCAGCAAAAAGTGTCCGGCAAAAACGGCGTCGGGAAAAAACAGACAAGGAACTGACCGACGCTATTGTTGATGCCACTATCTCCGCCAAACAAAATCGAATTATCGCGTGAAGGTCATTGTATATTGTGTCGGCCAATTCAGTCTCTTTTTGGTCAACTTCACATTATTGCAAATCGAGAAGCAAGCAATGGAAAGAGTACGGAGCACACAGACATGACTAATTTGAAATGCGAACCAATAAATAATCTGCGTGCGTGAACGTAGCGCACACTGCGATTTTGCAAAGACTAAATCTGCAAGCGCATTGGAGCGGTCGCCACAAATCAGTCACAGCTATTTCTAGAGAAACATTAGAGTGGTCAATTGAAATCAAAAATCGTTGGAAAATGCTTTCACTGTGACAAAGAATTTTTCCTACAGTAGAACAGACCCACGACCTCTCCTAGTATGCTATGTAATAAGCTTATAAAAGAAAGATCACAACCACTTCGCCGCGCCAGCTGGGTTGTTTTGGATCAGCGAGTGGGAAATGTGAGCGCGACATTTGAAATGAAATGTTTGATGTTTGCGTTTGTCTGATATGCTAGACATTCTGTGAGACAACATACGTTTTGAAATAAGTTATCGATTTTTGAGGTCTGTATATAATATTTTCGTAGTGCGCGAAAGTGTAACTTCGATATACACCACATCAGTGCACCACGTTTTCATTTTTTTTTCTATTTCCCTGACGTCCCGAAATCATGTTTTCGCGTTTAGCTGTTACGTTTCGTACAGCAGTGAGAACTAACATACTTTTTCTTGCAGGAGTGTCTTGTCATATTGGCGAGAGGAGCGACCGACCGACTAGCGATGGACTCGGTCGCCGCGGCGGCGTGCCTGCAGCGCATGAACGAGATGCGAAAGTATGTCCCTGTTCTCTGTTTTCATGACTATGCATTTCTTTCCGTATCACATTCTCCTACATTACGTTCCGTGTATTCGAGTTTCATGTTTTATCCATGCTTATCCATGCTCCAGGGAGCACCTCATGTGCGATCTGAAGCTGATCGCACTCGGTAAAAAGGCACACACACCGGAGAAGCGTCGTGAGGTGAGTTAGAATACTGTATTTGTTTCGATTGTTCTACTATCAGTTATATAGTCGCCGCCTGGTGGATAGTTTCTGTTATTGCTAGCCGGGGTCAGTTGGCGAAACTCAGTTGCGAGCGAGAGAGGTCAGACAGCGCGGGCAAATGGTCGAGTGTCGCGCGTCCTCTTTGATTCGCTTGCCGGCTTCTTTGATCAATATTATCGTTTGAAAGCGCGCGCTTGGGTCTCCTCACGACTAGAAGGTAGATCGAATGCGACTCGAGGGTAGATCGATTTTCTACCGTAATCTGGCGAACTATCTCCCAGAATAATATTATATGTTTAGTTTGCCGTGCACCGCAACGTGCTGGCGGCTGCGTCGCCGCACTTCGATGCCATGTTCAACTCGTCATTCAAGGAGGCGAGGAAGGACAGTGTGGCTCTGGTGGGATTCTCTTTTCATTTCTTCTCTGTTCACTATGTATTGTGTTAGGAGATGGATGGCGACGTGTTGGAGCTGCTCATCCAGTACATGTACACGTTCACAGTCGACCTGGGTGAGTGCTGTCTCGCATCGCTCGTACCGTACGACTCGTACTCGTTGCTTGTCTCACATCTCTCTTCACCTCTCTTGCAGATGCACACAATGCGCGCCGCGTACTCGCCGAAGCCAACTACCTCGAACTCACTGCGCTCGTCGCGCGCTGCGAACAGTGAGTATCATGTATGAAAAGAGTGTTTCTCTCGCCATGCAGTATTCGCTCGTATCAGCTTCCTGCTCACATCTGTGTCCGCTGCCGACTGCCTGGGTACATGGCAGCTGGCGCGGCTTCACTCCAGCCAGCAACTTCAGAGGGCCGCCCTCAACACTGCACTCTTACACTTCGAGTAAGTCAACATACACAAACTAATACTCTAATTCGATTCCAGCAAGGTTGTCGACTCTCCCGAACTGCTCACGCTGTGCGCCGATGACATCAAGTACCTCATTTCGCGTCAGTGTCTACTTTGAAGCGGGTCGGTGTACTGTGCATTTTAGACAAGGGTCTGCGCTGCAAGGAGTCCAGTGTGTTCAGGGCTATCATCAAGTGGTGCGAGTACGATACGGATAGAAACGAGCAGTTCGCCAGGTATGCACTGTATACTTTCGCAATTTGTTGTTGTATGCTTTACATGGTACGCATTAGCGATAGACCTTTCCTGAATGTTTGATCGTTTTTTACCAGGAGTATGATGTTTGCAGGCTGTTGTCGTGTGTGCGTCTCTCGTGCCTCGACAGCTCGTTCCTTCTCGACACTGTAGGCCGACACCCACTCGTCCTCTCCCTACCCGCCGCTCGCAAACACTACGATACAACCATACAGGTAGCAGGGTCACATTTGACCATAACCATATTTGTATCATCCATGAGCACTTTAAACTAGTACAGAGTGTTTGCAACTGTAGTTTACATGTTTTCAGAGCCTGGTGCGGTCGGGGTGTGCGGTGGGTGTGCGGGACCGCGTTGGTAGTGTGGGCTGGACGGTGTCGACTGAGCGGTGGACGGACGCGCCCGCCCCTCCCGAGAAGCTGCTCACCAACGGACAGCCGACTGCCGTCGCGCACGGCTCACACGTATACTTCGCCTCCGACACTATGGCCCGACTCGAGACGCACAAAGGTAAAGTGTTTTGGAATATTCGGAATTTGAAACTTACACCTAACACGTGTGACGTGTAACGTGTAAACGGTACTCGTTGTAGGTGAGTGGCAGCAAACGCACTCTCCCGCCTTCACAGCCAGTGCGTGGAAGTTCGTCTCTTGTCAGGATGTTCTCTACGCCCTGACGTACCAACGCGGCAAGTGCGTTGAAAGTCGGAACGAGAATGCTATACTTTTTCAAAGCTCTTTTTCAACTTTTTCCGCTTGCAGCCTGCATATGTTCCGCTGTGATGCGCCTACCGAGCAGTGGATTGAAGTTTTGAGCACGCAGCTGTGAGTTGATATTTTTTTGTCTACTGTTGACTTTCTCCCACCATCCCTCTAGTTGAAAAATCACCGCGCCATTCTATGTAGCTTCAGCATACACATCTCATGAAAACGATGTTTGATCGCAAGCTTTGCTTGTGACGGTTGTGGAGAGGACATTGCAGTGTGAACGGGACTCGGCTGATCGACGCCCATCCGCTGAGCTCGGATCTGACTGCAGTGTGCTGTCTCGGCGATCGCATCGCTGCCCTGATCGCGTATCAAGTATACACTGTCGACCCCCTCAACACTCGTGCGTCTCATCCATCCACGTCTCATCCTCGTTCCATAGAAAAGAGAACGTCGCAATCAGAACCAGCTAACTTGCCCCATGCCCTTCTCCCATTCTGTGACAGAATGGTGCTTGTGTTGCAGGCGCAGGCTGGCTGCCGATGTGCACGCTGGATGACGTGATTGGCTGTGCGATGTGCTCGGTCGCCGGCCGTCTTTTCTTCATCGGCCACACTCACGAAGACTACATGAGGAACGCAGTGCCCACGAGCAACGTGTTCAACTATGATGAAGGCATGTCGCGTTGGGTCGCGCTCGCTCAATTACCTGGCGTGAGTTTCTTCCCTATATGTTTTTTTTCTCTTTTCAAAGTAAACAAGTAATCTTTTATGATCTCCTTTACCTTCACTTTACACAGCGTATGTGCGACGTGTGTGTATGCGAGTGGAATGGTCGGCTGGTCGTGTGCGGGCGAATCGTCGACTCGCAGTCCGCCTCCCGGTACAATGAAGTGCTCGTGAGTTGCCGAGGATTTTTGGAATTTGTGCTACTTGTGAGTAGTTATAGATGCTGAACGAGGGTGCGTGGCAGCGGCTGCTGCCGACTCGAACCAGCCACGCCACACACTGCGCCATCGCGTGCAAGGACAACGTGGGTGGTCTCTATAATAATAATAATGTTTATCTGCCATGACAGCAGATAAGGAGCTGTTGTATGAGGGACGCATTGTGTGTGTTTCAGATCCTCTATCTCATTGACGGTTCGAAAGAGACGGCGACTGTGGAGACGCTTCTTCTGGAGGGAGACCAGGATGATGGATACAAGACGGGTGCACTGTTCATTGCTGTACATTTCATTCTGATGCATGTGTATTGTCTGTTCGATTGAGTTGGAAGAAATTCATTCCAATTGATGCATGTTTTCATTAAAGACTTTCGTCTTATTGAATAGTTTTCTCGATGCAGTCATCTTCATGTCTTCCAGACTGATATTCGATCGTACCGAGTCTCACATCGAATGAACCGTCGATTGTTCCATTTTCCCTCGATTGCTCCTTGTGTTGAAAGACAATTATGTTTATTTGAGATTATATATTTTCTCTCTTTTTTAGCTCTTCCTGAAAATTATATTTTTCTGCACTTTCCCAATAAATTAAATTTATTTGTGGCGATATCCAGGTAACTGAGGAATTAAATGCGACCGGATTTGTGAAGCGACAGTCGCTCATTCACATATACAAATATTGGAAAGAGTACGGAGCACCTGACTGATTTGAAACGCGGGACAATGGATGCATAATCCGGATGTGTGCTCCTGGCGCGATATTGCAAAGAGCAAAGCTGCAAAGCTGCCAGCTATTGACATCGCGCGAGAATGCCGAAGAAAACGCCGTCAAAGTGAGTATTATCGATTATTCCATTATTTATATAATAATTATTATTGATTACACGAGAAGAAAGTGATACTTGGGAATTGGTACTTGGGAACCGTTAAAAAAACTATTCTTATCTCTTTCTCTCTCTCTCTTCCTCTCCTACTTTTGTCAAGTCAAGTCAAGTGTTTATCCGGAATCGTTATAGCTGAATATGACAATCACAATCACAATGATAGGATAGGAAGCATACAGTGGGCCAAGATCTTATGGGCTAACGCCGGGGAAAGACAGTTGGGCAGACGAGGTTAGTGGCGGAAGACGATTCTTGATCGATAATTCTCCGATACTTGATCGATATTCTTTCCATAGACCATTAGAGTACCATTGTTGATGTGACAGCGCCGGAGACTCCTTTGCTTTGCACATAGTATCTCCTCGCGCCTGAACTGCTTCCACATGAGCTACTTCCCGCCGGCTCAATGGATGTCTTGGGAAGGATTCTTGTCGATGCGCCCGATCATCCGGCAGCGGCGGGGCAAAATGAAGACTCGACCGCACGCCGCGGGGAAAGAAGAAGAATTTTGTATTCCTACTTTTGTATTTTTATTTTATCACTTTAATTGTTTCTATGTGTGATTTTGATTTTGTGACGCAGGTTTTTCTGTAATAAATTCATTCATTCATTCTAGAGAATAGATCAGTCTTTTCGAAACTTTCTTCGATTCTGATATCAAAAAGGAAATACGACCAAACACGTTTCTAACGAGGGAGATGTTATAGGTCCTCCACTCGGATTTACAATCTGAAGTCTCCATTCGAAAGATCTTGATCTTCTCAACAACATATCAAGAATTCAGCTGCCCTCGTGTCCATTAAAGTACCGTAATCTTCGTTTGAAGTTGATACCAGATTACTGTATTTTGTGATACGTATGTTGCACTATTCTTATCGGAGTGGGTCCCTAATAGTTATAGAAAATTGAAGCTTTCATAAAAACTTTGAAATATGAGATTTCATCGATTTAGAGCCGAGTTATGGTCAAAAACGTCGATGACTGCTTCCAGCGAGTGTCTGGACTTTGAAATTTTGACTGTTACTCGCTATGTAAAGTATGCGTAAACCGAAACGAGGGCAGCTAAGTTTTTTTAAATGATAAACAGTAGGTTGAGGGCTTTCAATTTCTACCTTATGAAGTAAATCCGAGTGGAGGACCTATAACACCTCCCTTAAGGCGTTTTCCAAGGGTTACGAAGAGACTGATCGAATAGACCGCACATTTGAATGCTATTGCAGGCCGGCGATGAAGCCTTCGCTCCTTTCTCGAGTGAAGTCGGCTGCGTCTCGGGCATCCTCCAAGGTCTCCTCCTCCAATGCTGACTCCATCTCCATGGCTGCCTCCATTGCAAAGAGTCTCGGGTTGAACGAGAAAACGGGAGAGAGGGTTCGAATGGTGCATATTTTGTAAGATGCAGCTCTCTTTTCCAGATCTGGGAATCGTTCAAGCTAGTCGCAGTCGTCCTGCCTCCGATAGTCGCTGTCATCGCCATATCCACTATGATGATTGTGCAGGTAGTATGACCCATCTCGAACTTCTCTCCGTCTCTCTCCCCTTTCCCTTTTCCTCAAGAAAGCTGCAACCACAGTAGACGTCCGATTGGAAATTGCAACTTGCAGGCGACAAATGCGCTGGTCACCTCGAACAAGATGACTCTGTACCTGCACCAGTCGACTCGCATCTCCGACCTGATCAACTCCCTCCGCAGGGAGAGGGACTTCACATGCATAGTATTCACCAGGACAGACACCCATCAGGACATTGTCAACGTGAAAGGGGAAGGGAGCAGGTGGGAGGAGGGCTGCTAGAGAGAAGCAGAGGAGTAGATAGAGGTAAATGGTATTGCAATTCAGTGCGACGAATGACGTGGACGCGCGTCTCACTCAGCTTCGCAACGAGACTGACCAGACTGTGAAGGCTATGGCTGCGTGAGTATTGCGAGGCAAGACTTATGGTACAAATAAGAAGAAGAGTGGCCGGTTGGTCAAGTGGATAGCGTCACAGCTTGCTAAGTGAACGGTCGCTGGTTCGATTCCCCTCGTGGGCAATTGTTCTACCGAATTCCACTCCTCCCGGTGGGCCGCGATGTTCACGCCCATCTACCATGAACAGTCAGGACTCGCGCCGCACTGTTCCAGCCAAGAAGCCCCAATACCCCACTGTAGGATTGTGTGTGCTTTTAGATAACCCATCATGCTACCATTGTATGTACATGTCGGAATCAGGCTGATAAACAAACAAAAAGAAGAAAAAAAGAAATACCCAGCAAGTAATTGTTATACCATGAAGCGGGCGAGACTGACTTCGACCAATTTGACAACAAAAAAAAAACAATTTCATTTTACTCTCTCTGCCTGGTCGACCGGCGAATGGTTAATACATGACAGAACCCTATTTCAACTGCGTATGTTTCAGTACATGGTCCTCTCTCGTCACCCTACAGTCACCCGAGGTCAGTTCACTTTGTTATATGCCTGTCTTTCTCGTTTCCCTATATTTTCTATCCGTAACGATAAAACGATATGGATGTGTTTGAGGAGCGTGGCCTGGGTCTGAATGACGCGGATACATTCGCGTACACTCTGTCGTCGTATCGGAAGAGGGTGGGACAGACAGAGGGAGGGGGCGGAGTCAGCAGCTGCACCGAGAATGTCGAGTGAGTATTCCATCATGTCTAGTGTACCTGACACGTAAGGTAAAACAAAAATAAAACAACTGAAGCATAACTAGATGTGCTGCATACCTTTCAGCGTGTAGGACAAATGTAATTACCGAAAAGATGACAACAATTCAGCTTGCATGTTGTTTCTATGCTCTATAATTACTTCACTCAAATATGAAGATTGAAGATGCGATTCGAAACCGCTTTCAGTTTCTACACGCCACGCATCGAGTGTCTGATGAACAACATAGCCAGGGTATTCTACGAAACAGATGAAGGTGTGTTGACAACTGACTCGAGTAATCTGTAGCTAGTTGTTGTCTGTTGTAATAGTAATCACTGTTACGTGACTCGAGTTATCACAAGGGTTATCAGAACAGTATTTGCAGGAGTGTTCTGGGGCGCTTTGAACGCAGTCCGATTTGCGATGCAAGCAGCAGAGACAATGGGTAACAAGGTGAAAATAGAATCATGTGTGAATAAAATAGTAACAAATTTCAGAGAGAAGGCGGCTCTCCCTACTTTGCTGATGGCTACTACAAGAGTGTGAAGATGCGAGATATGCTACTCTGTCAGTCTTCTCTCTCTCTTTCTATCCCCCCTCTCTCTCTCCATATCTTCCAATTCTACTTCACAGACAACCAAGGAGCCACGACTCGTCTCATGGACCAAGCAGCCGCCTCGAACACCCTTGCCAAGACATACCTCGACAGGATGTTCATAGACAACGCCACCGTATTCGAGAAGATCGAGAACCTCACAGTGCAGGTTCGTACAATGTCTAGTGGTTCGTGATTCAGAGATTCAATCACGTTCCTGTATGCAAGGCTCCGTTCCCAATCAGAGTTGCTGGTATGATATTCTTTCCATCCAGGCGCTGGCTAACGTCTCGTTCACTTCGGGCGACCGTTCGTGGGAGTGGTTCGAGCTGCTGACCACCGAGAGGAAACTGCGAGTCGAGGGCGTTAGTCACACTCCTCTCCTCCTCGACTGTGACACGCATTGCAGACGCGGGACCTGCTGATCGGCTCGATGTTGGAGTGCATAGAGGCGGCTGACGTCTCCTCCAACTCGCTCCTCGCGTCCGCTGCGTCCATCGTCGCCGTTGCCCTTCTATTGAGCATCCCCATCACTATATACTACGCTATCAAGAGCCACCAGCTCAACAAGCAAGTCAGGTGCGTGTATTCTTACTGTTTCTGTTTTGTTATATGTTGTTTTAATACGTTTTCGACTTGTTTTAGAGCGAAGATGGCGGAACTGAACCAAGAAAAAGTGAAATCGGAGCGAATCCTCTTCCAGATGATGCCGATGAAGATTGTAAAGGACTTGCAGGTAAGCGTATGTACTTGCAGGTAGGCGCTCTCCCTCTTCCTCTCTCTCTCTCTCCCTCTCTTCCAGGCCGGTCGCACTGTCGCTCCAAAGATGTTTTCCGAATGTACCGTCTACTTCTCGGATATCAAAGGATTCACAACCATATCCCAAACGAGCACGCCTCTGGAGGTGAGTGAGGGAGAAGGAGAGAGAGAGAGAGAGAGAGAGAGAGAGAGAGAGAGAACATAGGAGAGAGAGAGAGATAGTTCTCTCTTAAGGTGGTGAACATGCTGAACTCTCTCTACACCACCATGGACACAGTGCTCGACCAGTACAGGGTATACAAGGTCGAGACAATTGGTGAGTGTTTATGATGTATTGGTCAGCCAGTAATTCATTTTAGCGAGAGTACTGTTACGAAACATACAGTATACAGTAGATTCAATAGTTTAAGTACCATTGCGTTTTTATCATTCAGGTGACATAAAGAGACAAAATATGGCTGTAACAAGTGGTGCAACCCTATGGCTGTAACAAGTGGTGCAACCCTATGGCTGTAACAAGTGGTGCAACCCTATGGCTGTAACAAGTGGTGCAACCCTATGGCTGTAACAAGTGGTGCAACCCTATGGCTGTAACAAGTGGTGCAACCCTATGGCTGTAACAAGTGGTGCAACCCTATGGCTGTAACAAGTGGTGCAACCCTATGGCTGTAACAAGTGGTGCAACCCTATGGCTGTAACAAGTGGTGCAACCCTATGGCTGTAACAAGTGGTGCAACCCTATGGCTGTAACAAGTGGTGCAACCCTATGGCTGTAACAAGTGGTGCAACCCTATGGCTGTAACAAGTGGTGCAACCCTATGGCTGTAACAAGTGGTGCAACCCTATGGCTGTAACAAGTGGTGCAACCCTATGGCTGTAACAAGTGGTGCAACCCTATGGCTGTAACAAGTGGTGCAACCCTTTGGCTGTAACAAGTGGTGCAACCCTATGGCTGTAACAAGTGGTGCAACCCTATGGCTGTAACAAGTGGTGCAACCCTATGGCTGTAACAAGTGGTGCAACCCTATGGCTGTAACAAGTGGTGCAACCCTATGGCTGTAACAAGTGGTGCAACCCTATGGCTGTAACAAGTGGTGCAACCCTATGGCTGTAACAAGTGGTGCAACCCTATGGCTGTAACAAGTGGTGCAACCCTATGGCTGTAACAAGTGGTGCAACCCTATGGCTGTAACAAGTGGTGCAACCCTATGGCTGTAACAAGTGGTGCAACCCTATGGCTGTAACAAGTGGTGCAACCCTATGGCTGTAACAAGTGGTGCAACCCTATGGCTGTAACAAGTGGTGCAACCCTATGGCTGTAACAAGTGGTGCAACCCTATGGCTGTAACAAGTGGTGCAACCCTATGGCTGTAACAAGTGGTGCAACCCTATGGCTGTAACAAGTGGTGCAACCCTATGGCTGTAACAAGTGGTGCAACCCTATGGCTGTAACAAGTGGTGAAACCCTATGGCTGTAACAAGTGGTGCAACCCTATGGCTGTAACAAGTGGTGCAACCCTATGGCTGTAACAAGTGGTGCAACCCTATGGCTGTAACAAGTGGTGCAACCCTATGGCTGTAACAAGTGGTGCAACCCTATGGCTGTAACAAGTGGTGCAACCCTATGGCTGTAACAAGTGGTGCAACCCTATGGCTGTAACAAGTGGTGCAACCCTATTGCTGTAACAAGTGGTGAAACCCTATGGCTGTAACAAGTGGTGCAACCCTATGGCTGTAACAAGTGGTGCAACCCTATGGCTGTAACAAGTGGTGCAACCCTATGGCTGTAACAAGTGGTGCAACCCTATGGCTGTAACAAGTGGTGCAACCCTATGGCTGTAACAAGTGGTGCAACCCTATGGCTGTAACAAGTGGTGCAACCCTATGGCTGTAACAAGTGGTGCAACCAAATGCGTACGGAACAAAAAACGAAACAAGAAAATATGATCTCTATAGGTTGCGGCATGATATGCATATATGTATAATGTAGAGAGTTGTGATTTGAAGACGGAAGGGTCGTTGATGGAAAAAAGTCACGAGGAAGGGAATTCCAAATTACGGAGGTTCTGCTTAGAAAAAGTGCTAGTACGGCCTGTGTGATCAAAAGAGGGAACAAGTCTAAATTCGTGATAGCCGCGAGTGCAAGATGGAATGATTGCAAAAAGCCCATGATAAGACACATGACATGAGCGCACATACACATGAGCGTTTAAAGATTGTATCCGGACATTATTCCCGTATTATTCCCTGATCTTCAGGATGGGGTCGCTTTCGTTCTCTTGAAAAAAAGACGAGGTTTTAAGTTTTGTTTGCGCAGAAAAATTGACAAAAATACAAACATTTTTTTCACTTTTGTACAATTTAAAAACAACAAACACAAACACGCATATTACACATGTGCCGCAATGTGTATAGTGCAAACGAAACGTAATGTATCTCGTAAAATGAATTAGACATGGAACAATACGAGAATGTTGCAGGCGATGCGTACATGGTGGTGTCTGGTATCCCTATGCAGATCGGGGCAGATCACTTGGCCGAAGTGTGCACCATGGCACTCCATATGCTACAGGAGGTCGCTTCCATCAAGGTCAACCACTACTCTCCAACCAACCATTACTCATTATTCAAGAAAGTACATACGTTTCAGGCTTTGCTCATAATCAGGAACGAAATGTCTGTTCAATGCTTGCCTGTGCAACTTGCCAAAATATAAATATGTTGCATACACTGTAAAGCTGAAAATTGTATTGATCTTTCATCATAGGTCAATTCAGATCCCGCACCGTCCGTCGGAGACGCTGCGTATGCGGATTGGAATCAACAGTGGTCCGGGGGCTGCGGGGATAGTGGGACTGCGAATGCCGAGATACTGCCTATTCGGAGACACTGTCAACACTGCCAGCAGAATGGAGTCGACTGGACTGCGTGAGCAAACATTCCTCTTCTCCCCCCCCTCTCACTCACACTCTCTCTCTCTCTCTCTCTCTCTCTCTCTCTCTCTCTCTCAGGATGCCTCTTTCAGCGATGCGCGTCCAACTTTCCCATAACACCAACAACCATCTCATCGACCATCACTCCGATCTCGGATTCACTACGAAACTGCGAGGAGAGTTAGACATCAAGGTAGTGAAAATGTTTCAAACAATTTACAAATTACAATATACAACTTACAAAGTACAGTACTTGTGTTATAGGGTAAGGGAGTGCAGCGCACCTACTGGCTCGTCTCTCGTGCCGATTTCCCATTCCACGTCGATCTATCGGGAGACGATCCCGCGTTTCCGGAAGAGAACAAGTGATCCTCCGACACCACACATTCCACTCACATACTTATTATAATATCATAAACCACACTTTGACCACACTACACGCTACACCTCATGACCTCTTGACGATTTCTTTCTTTCTTCCACACACAAACCCACGCTCTCTCTCTCTTTCTCTTTCTTTCTCTCCCTCTCTCTCTCTCTCTCTGCCTGCATTTTCTATCACATGATCTGGGCAGCGAGAAGAGTGGTATGAGGTATAAGAGCACGACTCTTGCATGGATGAAGCTGCAGCTCTGCCTGAGATGGCAGATCGGAAAGCGTGTACTCCGCATCATTCGGAACTCAGAGCTAGCATCGGTCTGCAACGTTATGATGTAGATGATGAAGTCACAGTGCGTTCCCATGTCAGATCAAAGATGACAACTGATTATCTTGGATTCGATACTTTGGCATGGATACTTGACGGATGTGTTCCTCCCCCTCCTTTCTGTCTCGCTCTTCTCCCTCCCTCATGGCCGCCGCGAAAACTGGTGCAAATAAAACAGTTCATCATCTCATAAAGTCAGAATCAGCGAGTTAGCCCTTGGCTAACTCGCTGAGAGAGAATGATTGGCGATCATGAATTATGAAAAAGAGAAGTATGAAAAATTGTGTGGACAAACAAAGCTGAACCTAGGGCCCTAGGCTGATCAGTGCAAGTGATCAGCTACTTATTGGGGGGGGGTCTGCCCTGTAGCCGCCCCACGCGGATGGATCGCGGGCACGCGACGCGGACCTGGCGCTCTTGTTTCTATTACTCACTCCGCGTCTCTGACCATGGGAAGAGAGAGAGAAGCGGGCGACCACTTTCTGATTTCAAGTTTAAAGGAACAGTGGCGACTTAATTCTGCAACTAGCTCTCTTGAATGCGCATTACCACTCATGCAAAACATTTGCCGTAGGCAGGACTCGAACCGGCGAGTTCAGCGCCATAACGGCGCACACACGCATTGAGCCATATAGTAAGTGAACGGTGACCTTTCGTTTGGGATTATGTTTTCTTTCGTCATTTGTGCAGTATTGAAGAGTTCAACGGAATGGAAGTCGTGGCGGGACCAATTTTGAGTTTGAAATAAAATGTTGCAACAGTCAAATGAAACATTTGAATCGTTGTTCTTTCTCATCGTTGTTCTCGTTGTTCTTTCTCATAAATCAAGATTTAGGTTAATGTGATTCTTTCAAACATTTCGAGTCAAAAATAAGTCGCCTGTGTACCTTTCACTTTGGATGTATTTATTCCAACTCAATAGAACATATAATACACACACATCAGAATGAAGTGCACAAGAGTGTACAGCGCACATGTCTTGAATCCATAACCGTGCTCCTTGTCGAGAAGCAGCGTCTCCACAGTCGCCGTCTCCTTCGAACCGTCAATCAGATAGAGGATCTGAAACAGCCAGAATGTGTCCCCTCTTCCAATCCAGACCACCCACGTTGTCCTTGCTTGTGATAGCGTAGTCGGTGGCGTGGCTGGTTCGACTCGGCTGCAGCCGCTGCCATGCACCCTCGTTCAACACCTGCAATTTCGCATCTACAAATGGTCACAAATTCAAAAAAAGTTTCGACAACTCACGTGCACTTCATTAGACTGATGAGAGGCGGGTTGGTAGTGGTTGAGACCGCATACGACCAACTGACCATACCACTCGCACACACGCACGCAGTACAGAGCCTGTGTCAAGTATTAGGAAATAAACTCCTCTCCATTTCTCCAGTTCTGAAGGCGTGCGAATAGTGTCGTCGCATAAAAATCTCTCCGCTATTATGCATTTTCATGAAACTTGACCATGTGGGAATGGTAGACAATATTTTTCTCTATCATTCTGCGAAAACTGCGTTTCAAAACAATTCAAAATAAGCGACTTAGTTCTTTGACGCAAAGACCACTATCGCTGACACCGTTCTAGAACACAATATTTTTGAAAATCGATTTTCACTAGTCTATAGATAAAAATATGGCGAATACTGTTCACATGGTCATGAAATTTATTTCATGTTCCTAATACCATGAATTGGAATCCTAATAAAACCATTAGTGCGCAAGCTCCTGGAAAATTGGAGAGGAGTTTATATCATATGTAGGGCATGGTCAGGACGCAACGCGCGATCACGCACGTCGTCATTTCGAAACGAGAAAACGCGGCGCGTTGATTCGGGATTCTCGAATGCGAGAAACGAGCGGCGTGATTGCATGCCCATGCCACGCGCGCGAACGGCGCGCGTTGTTTCGGGATTTCTGACGTGCAACGCGTGATATCACGCTGCCGCTCATTCGAGATTCGCGAAAGCGTTAGTTCGGGATCGCGCGTCATTCCCAGACGCCTACATCCAATGCACGGCCTCCTCATTGCCTTTCTCATAAATGAGACAAATCATGTGACATTATCGAAACAAATTGCTTAATTTTCAAATTATCACGGCCCACCGGTCGCTTCTTCTCGCCAATCCCGAATGAACGCGCGGCGGCGTTGTTTCGCGATTTTCTGACGTCTCTAACTACTACGGGCGTTATTTCGGGATTCTCGAATTCGAGACTTTTGCCGCGCGATCATTTCACGCGGCGTGTTTTCGGGAAAAGCGTGGCGTGATGGAATGACGGCCACACGCCGAGACAAAATCGCGCGTGAAACAACGTCGTTGCGCCGTGAACATGCTCTAATCATATGTGATTAATTGTACTTGACATTGTTGAAATGCCTGTGCCACCTGAAGAAAAGAACCGAAGAAACAACGAGAATGTCGATGTCTCAAACGCACCTTAGGCAATTTGGCGAGGACGATCCAGCGCGCCGTATGTTCGTCGTAGCTGAAGACGTTGGTGGACGCGTTGCGCGACACATGCATGGGCACTCCGGTTGTGGAGACCCGGTGCGCACTGGCCGAGTGGCCGACGACGACGAGTCGACCGCCCACCGAGCACATCCCACACCCCACTACATCTCGCAGCGTGCACAGATGCAGCCAGCCATCCTCTGCAAACCAGCATCAACGTGTCTTTACGCAGAAGCGTCGCCCATAATTCGCGAGTGCACTCGGTCAATATTCTTCGCGACGCGGCCTACGCTCTTTCATTTAGTGACGCTGACCCCCATTTAGTGTACGCTTTCCTCCGTTTTGGAAGATAGAGATAGACAAAGAGATAAAGATAGAACGAGAAGTGGATCGAAGAGACGTATACTCGCCGCCTGGAGGATAGTTTCTGTTATTGCCAGCCGGAGTCAGTCGGCGAAACTCAGTTTAGAGCGAGAGAGACCAGACGGCGCGGGCAAAGACTCGAGTGTCGCGCGGCCTTTTGATTCGCATGTTGGTGTTGGCTTCTTTTATCGGTAACATTGTTTGAAAGCGCGCGCTTGGGTCTCCTCACGACAAAAAGGTAGATCAAATGCGACTCGAGGGTAGATCGATTTTCTACCGTGATCTGGCGATTTATCTCCCGGAAAACTTTCACTTATTCGTGTATGTTATGTCACGGCAGATAAACATTATTATAAAAATATCATACGCGTGTTGAGGGGATGGATAGTGTAGACTCGATCCGAGATGAGGGCAGCAATGTGATCGCCGTGACAGCACACCGCAGTCAGACCCGAGCTCCGCGGCTGAGTGTCCGTCAGCGGCGTCCCGACCACACTCAACAATACTATTCCAGTTTTTCATAAGCATTCCGTGCTTTTATTGCGTTTTCCTCTCTTTCAAAGGTAAGCAACCGTCAACAAATGGAAACTCACATCTGCGTTTCGAGCACATAAATCCACTGATCAGTAGGCCCATCGCGGCGGAATAGATGAAGTCTGCAAGCGGCAAGAACAACACTCTCGCGTAACCCTCATGCATCGTACTTGCCGCGCGTGTACATCAGGGCGTAGAGAACATCCTTGCACGAGACGAGCTTCCACGCACCGGATGTGAAGGCGGGAGGGTGCACCTGCTGCCACTCACCTACAAAGAGAACTGCTCACAGTCATAGTTTTGAACTTCGAACATGCCAAAAGATTTCCAAGGGCAAACCTTTGTGCGTCTCGAGTCGGGCCATAGTGTCGGAGGCGAAGTATACGTGTGAGCCGTGCGCGACGGCAGTCGGCTGTCCGTTGGTGAGCAGCTTCTCGGGAGGGGCGGGCGCGTCCGTCCACCGCTCAGTCGACACCGTCCAGCCCACACTACCAACGCGGTCCCGCACACGCACTGCAGACGCCGAACGCACCATACTCTGGGACTTTTTGTCAACAAAAAACTCCACCTTCGGACACACTGTATAAGAGACAGACCATTTTGAGTCGGATCATACAGTCCAGGGAATATTTAGCTCCGCCACCACTCCGCTCGTCCGTCCCGCATTTGAAAACTGCGCGCGCGCGAAAGTTTGAATGTGAATTCATTCGCGTGCTCTCGCATGTCTATCGATTTTTGCAGCCTCGCACTCTGTTCACTCTGCGCTCTCTACTCGCGGCAACTGATTTGCCCACCCACTGATGTATGAATACGGTTGTGGTCAAATGTAAGTTCGATACCTGTATGGTGGCATCGAAGTGCTGGCGGGCGGCGGGTAGGGAGAGGACGAGTGGGTGCTGGCCTACAGTGTCGAGGAGGAACGAGCGGTCGAGGCACGAGAGACGCACACACGACAACAGGCTGCAAAGACGCTATTCCTGTCAATGTTGAGTATTCAGCAAACATTTGTATTTTTTTGGTCTTCCAAGGCATTGCGAATAATTGGTAGATTGTACGATAAAACAACCAGTAATCACCTCTGCCACAAATCAAATGACTACGAATTTGATTTTAAGTTCAATGGACAATGCGCTCGGCGGCTGCGGTGCGGGTGTGCGATCGTGTGTATGTATAACAGACAAGAGCACCACGTATAACAGACAAGAGCACCACAAATGTATAACAGAAAAGAGCACCACACAGAGTCCGATGAAGTAGATAATACACGAAACATACAGTATATACCTGGCGAACTGCTCGGTCCTGTCCGTATCGAATTCGCACCATTTGACAATAACCCTGAACACATTCGACTCCTTGCAGCGCAGACCCTTATCTGAAATGCACAGTAAACTACCCCGCTCTCAAGTAGAAACTTACGCGAAATGAGGTACTTCAGATCTTCTGCGCATAGGGTGAGCAGCTCGTGAGAATCGACAAGGCTACTGAAATCGAAAAGTATATGATTTTATTAATACTATTTTAGTTAACAACAAACGCTTGGTGTTTACTGACTCAAACTTGAAGAGCGCAGTGTTGAGGGCGGCCCGCTCGAGTTTTTCGATCGAGTGGAGCCGCGCCAGCTGCCACGCGCCCAAGCAGTCGGCAGCGGACACAGAGGCGAGCAGGAAGCTGATACGAAACAAAACGTCACCAGTCACCAGGCACCACTGCATGAAGCGACTACTTGGTTAGAGGAACACTCGTTTATCAAAAACTGGAACACATATTTTCAACAAAAAATCGAAAATGCTACTCACTGTTCGCAGCGCGCGACGAGCGCAGTGAGTTCGAGGTAGTTGGCTTCGGCGAGTACGCGGCACGCATTGTGTGCATCTGCAAGAGAGGAGAGGAGAGAGGTGAGACAAGTCAGACCACGGCAATTCGCAACTGAACAGAAGCTGCATGATGACAAATCTTTCTTAGCGGGTTTCGTTTCGAGACTCATTCCACGCGTGGCAAATTGAGGAAAATGATTCCCTTGCGGAACGCGCCGCGCGTCGAATTCTCTTTGTTCATTGTAAACACGCACGCTTTGACAAAACAGCACTCACCCAGCTCGACATTGAAGGTGTACATGTACTCGATGAGCAGCTCCAACACGTCGCCATCCATCTCCTAACACATAACAGTGTTATCAGAGGAGAAATGATAAACAATCTACCAGAGCCACGCTAGCCTCTGTCGACTCCTTGAATGACGAGTTGAACATGGCATCGAAGTGCGGCGACGCAGCCGCCAGCACGTTGCGGTGCACATGAAACTGAACTGATACGGTAGCCAAATCGAAATCAAAATACAGTAGTCTAACTCACCTCACGACGCTTCTCCGGTGTGTGCTCCTTTTTGCCGAGTGCGATCAGCTCCAGATCGCACATGCGACGCTCTCTGGAGCATGAGTACATACAAGAAAACGAGGAACATGAGAGGAACATACTCTCGCATCTCGTTCATGCGCTGCATGCACGCCGCCGCAGCGATCGAGTCCATCGCTCCTCGTCCGAACAGGATCCAGCAATTGTTAAGAATTATAAACAACACAAACACGTCACGAAAACAATCTGCGACTTTTGCATGAACTTCTTCGCAATTTTTTTAGTTACTGTTACCCTCGCCTCACATACATTATTCACAGAATAGTTATCTAGAGTCAGGTAACATCATTCACAATCAGTTTGAAATCGAAATTGACCGGAAGGAGACTGGTAAATGTATAAATATATGGATGATTAACATAATGAAAAAAACAACGGAATATTTTGAAAAGCACGGAAAAAGACACATGACTGCGCTCTCCGGTCAAGTAGAGTGACTAATTGCTAGTTGGGTGACTTATTGCTACGTGCTCTCGCCAATCGAGTCTATTTCGCAATTCAGTATCGCCCGTGTGTTTCGAAATATCAGATGAAACGTGTTTCAATCTCCTCTCTTCCTCTCTCCTCGCTTCCTCTCTACCCCTCCTTTCTTCTCTACCCCACTCTTCCTCACTACTCTTCTTTCATATTTTTTGTCTGATAACGGAAAGCGACCAAACTAGTTATCATCTCAATATATTTGTACCACCAAACATTATAAACTTCACAAGATTCTCCTAACACAATTCCACTCAAAAAGTAGGCCTTTAGTCTGTACGCTAGCATTCTGGTGTTGTATCGGTCTGTAGGCTGACGACTATGGGTTAGTGGTGGTGGATGGACTAGTGGTTTCAATCGACTGACGACTACCACAAACCGGATGGATATGGAAACAGACAGGAGACGCTACCGTGTGAGTTGTATCATAACAAGATTGCGCATCGACGCCTTGATTAGATTAGATTAACACCCCTTGCAGACTTTGCCGGTCAGTAGCATCGAGTGAGGGTCATTTGCAAGTCAAATGAAGCAGATCGAAGCACCTTCCATGGCTAATGACTCCTTACGGAATTGATGAACATTTCCAATTTTTGGATATGTGGTGTGGATCCTCAGTCCCCATAGAACTCTAGATTTCGATTTTTTGATTTTCGCTCTAGTTTTATTGTTTTTGTTCGATAACCAAGTTTTTGAGGCTGTTCAATAGGTGAAAACTATAAAACTTAAAGTACCTGCCCTTTCCCAATAAATTATTTACTTGTGGTGGTTTTCAGGTAACTGAGGGTTAGAAGGGGGTTCTTAGCTACTCGATGGACTCAAACACTCGTTTTTTGGATAGAGGCTCGCCTCTGTTCGAGGCACCCTCTCTCAACCTTCTATCACCCCTTTATCGAGCTTCGAACGCGCTTCGATCAAAGCTCGTGTTTGGGTCTATCGATGCTATAGAGGCTCGAACGCTCGAACACGCGAGAGAAATACGAAATAGTGTGCTTTCACGGAGAGCGTAGAGGTGCGAACAAGCGTTTGGACCTATCGTTTAGCTAAGAACCCCCTAAAATGTGAGCGGAAGTGAAGCGACAGTCGCTCACTCACAGATACAAATATTGGAAAGAGTACGGAGCACATGACTGATTTGAAACGCGGAACAATGGACGCATAATCCGGATGTGTTATACTGAAGCGCTGGGATATTGCAAAGAGCAAAGCTGCAAAGCTGCCAGCTATTGACATCGTGCGAGTATGCCGAAGAAAACGCCGCCAAAGTAAGTATTATCGATTATTCCATTATGAATGATTTAATTAATATTGATTACACAAGAAGAAAGTGATACTTGGGAACTACTTCGAAAACTGGAAAATGAAGTGATTCTGAAGAAGCGATCAGTCTCTTCGAAACTTATTTGCACCTGACATCGACACGTCTTAGAAATGCGAACAAACAGAGTGTTACGAAGACGTTTTGAAGGGACTGTTTCGATGAGACTGACCGCAACTGGAGAATGATCACTTGAATGCTATTGCAGGCCGGCGATGAAGCCTTCGCTCCTCTCTCGAGTGAAGTCGGCTGCGTCTCGGGCCTCCTCCAAGGTGTCCTCCTCCAATGCCGACTCCATCTCCATGGCTGCCTCCATTGCAAAGAGTCTCGGGTTGAACGAGAAAACGGGAGAGAGGGTTCGAATGGTGCACAGTGTGGAATATGCTGCTCTCCTTTCCAGATATGGGAGTCGTTCAAGCTAGTCGCAGTCGTTCTGCCTCCGATAGTCGCCGTCATAGCTATATCTACGTTGATGATTGTGCAGGTAAAGGTTCATATCGAACTGTCCTTCATCAATTTTACAAGTTCTGAAGCACATAGATGATTGTGCAGGTAGTATGGCCCATCTCGAACTTCTCTCCGTCTCTCTTCCCTATCCCTTTTCCCCAAGGAAGCTGCAATCACAGTAGACGTCCGATTGGAAATTGCAACTTGCAGGCGACAAATGCGCTGGTCACCTCGAACAAGATGACTCTGTACCTGCACCAGTCGACTCGCATCTCCGACCTGATCAACTCCCTCCGCAGGGAGAGGGACTTCACATGCATAGTATTCACCAGGACAGACACCCACCAGGACATTGTCAACGTCAAAGGAGAAGGGAGCAGGTGGGAGCAGGGGTGCTAGAGAACCTTGATAAAACTATCTGAAACAACATACTAGTTTCGGTAGGGTCCTGATAATGTTTTCGAGTGTTTCGATCATAGTCAAAGTCGTTTGCTGTTTCAAAGAAACACATAGAAGAATAATCCATATATGTCCATTTCAGTGGTACGAATGACGTGGACGCGCGTCTCACTCAGCTGCGAAATGAGACTGATGTGGCTGTGAGGGCAATGGCAGAGTGAGTATTACCATTAGTATTACCACCTATGGGATATGGCTACGTGAGTGCATGAGTCTTATCGAAACGTCAAACCTCCTCTGTTTGACCGACCGGCGACAATGCGTACAATGAAAAAGGTCAACCCGAACCCTATTTCAACTGCGTATGTTTCAGAACATGGTCTTCTCTCGTAACCCTACAGTCACCCGAGGTCAGTACTTTGCAGTCATCTTTCACTCATATTTTTTTATAAAACCATAAATCGATATGGATGTGTTTGAGGAGCGTGGCCTGGGTCTGAATGACGCGGATACATTCGCGTACACTCTGTCGTCGTATCGGAAGAGGGTGGGGCAGACAGAGGGCGGTGGCGGAGTCGGCAGCTGCACCGAGAATGTCGAGTGAGTATTCAATCATATCTAGTACACCTGACTCGTAAGGTAAAACAAAAATAAAACAACTGAAGCACAACTAGATGTGCTGCATGCCTTTCAGTGTGTAGGACAAATGTAATTATCGAAAAGATGACAACAATTTCAGCTCTGTTGTTTCTATGCTCTATAATTACTTCACTGATGCTCAGATATGAAGACTGAAGATGCTATACGAAACCGCTTTCAGTTTCTACACGCCACGCATCGAGTGTCTGATGAACAACATAGCCAGGGTGTTCTACGAATCGAATGAAGGTGTGTTGACAACTGACTCGAGTAATCTGTAGCTAGTTCTGGTCTGTAGTAATAGTAATCACTGTTACATGACTCGAGTTATCACAAGACAAGAGTTATCAGAACAGTATTTGCAGGAGAGTTCTGGGGCGCTTTGAACGCAGTGCGATTTACGATGCAAGCAGCAGAGACAATGGGTAACAAGGTGAAAAGCATATCATGTGTGAATAAAATAGTAACAAATTTCAGAGAGAAGGCGGCTCTCCCTACTTTGCTGACGGATATTACAAGAGTGTGGAGATGCGAGAGATGCTACTCTGTCAGTCTTCTCTTTCTTTCTATCCCCCCCCCCTCTCTCTCTCTCTCTCTCTCTCTCTCTCTTTCTCTCTCTCCATCTCTTCCTATTCTACGTCCCAGACAACCAAGGAGCCACGACTCGTCTCATGGACCAAGCAGCCGCCTCGAACACCCTTGCCAAGAGATACCTCGACAAGATGTTCATAGACAACGCCACCGTATTCGAGAAGATTGAGAACCTCACAGTGCAGGTTCGTACAATGCCGAGTGGTTCGTGATTCAGTGATTCAATCACGTTCCTGTCGGCAAGCCTCCGTTCCCATTCAGAGTTGCTGGTTTGATATGCTTTCCATCCAGGCACTGGCTAACGTCTCGTTCACTTCGGGTGACCGTTCGTGGGAGTGGTTCGAGCTGCTGACCACTGAGAGGACATTGCGAGTCGAGGGCGTCAGTCACACTCCTCTCCTCCTCGACTGTCACACGCATTGCAGACGCGGGACCTGCTGATCGGCTCGATGCTGGAGCGCATAGAAGCGGCCGACGTCTCCTCGAACTCGCTCCTCGCGTCCGCTGCGTCCATCGTCGCCGTTGCCCTTCTATTGAGCATCCCCATCACTATCTACTACGCTATCAAGAGCTACCAGCTCAACAAGCAAGTCAGGTGGCAAAATTCTTACTGTTTCTGTTCTGTTATATGTTGTTTTAATACGTTTTCGACTTGTTTTAGAGCGAAGATGGCAGAACTGAACCAAGAAAAGGTGAAATCGGAGCGAATCCTCTTCCAGATGATGCCGATGAAGATTGTGAAGGACTTGCAGGTAGGATTATGAACTCCCGCCTTCTCGCTCTCCCTCTTCCCCTCTCTCTCTTCCTCTTCCTCTCTCTCTCTCTCTCTCTCTCTCCCTTCCCCTCTCTCTATCTCTCTTTTCCAGGCCGGTCGCACTGTCGCCCCAAAGATGTTTTCCGAATGTACCGTCTACTTCTCGGATATCAAAGGGTTCACTACGATATCCCAAACGAGCACGCCTCTGGAGGTGAGAGAGGAGGGGGAAGAGAGAGAGGAAGAGATAGAGAGAGAGATGAGGAAAGGAGAGAGAGAGAGGAGGGAGAGAGGAGAGAGTTGGAGGGAGAAAGAGAGATAGAGAGAGAGAGAGAGAGAGAGAGAGAGAGAGAGAGAGAACATAGGGGAGGGAGAGAGATAGTGTCCTCTTCAGGTGGTGAACATGCTGAACTCTCTCTACACCACCATGGACACAGTGCTCGACCAGTACAGGGTATACAAGGTCGAGACAATTGGTGAGTATATATATATATATATATATATATATATATATATATATAATCTTTTAAAAGGACTTCCGTAAGAGAAGAGTTTGTGTTACTCAACGTAATGCAACAAAAGCTCATGCATTTTATCAATCGAAATAGTAAACAAACCTGCTCTTTCTGCAATAAAAACTAATGCGAGCAAATGTTGTACGTCGGCAAATTGATTTCGGTATCCGATCGATTATAAATATCTTGTTGAACTATTGGAGCAGGTTTGTGTACTATTTCGATTGATAAAATGCATGAGCTTTTGTTGCATTACGTTGAGTAACACAAACTCTTCTCTTACGGAAGTCCCTTTTAAAGATAATGAATGTACTTTTATTGGATTTCTTATAAATCTATCTACATTAACATGAAACACAAAACATTTTTTTAAAGAAATCCAAAACAGTTCACCCACCTTGTTGAGTCCAAAATTGTATAAATTTTGCAAAAAAAGAGTTTAGGTAATGCTGATGGGAAAATTTACAATTCCAATGTCATTTCTATGTAAAATCATATATTACAAAAAGTTTGCCAACAGCCGGAACCGAACTCGAACCATGTGTCTCAACGGGCGCAATCGCTAACCACAACACTACTGTGCGCACGGCAAAGCACGCGATCTGAACGATATCAGTGCAATCCACAGGCAGTGCGGAATGTGCACTCCTTGTCTGCTGGGGGCAGCCGGTGCGCGCCACCCCCCCCCCCTAAAAAACCATCCGTACACGGGGAATTGCCTGCCCCTCAGCGGGCGCGCGCGCGTATCTCGCTTCCTACAACAGCTAGCGTTACCAAAATCGAAACTTAACCATTTTCTAGCATCCTGATAACATCTATCAGCATCACATTGTTCTCGCAAAGATTCTAAGGGACCTTTCGTTCAGTCGCTTTTTGCCGATTCTAGCGCGCGACTAGTCTTAACACAAACCAACCAGCGCTGCCGCGCTGGTTGTATATATATATATATATATATATATATATATATATATATATATATATATATATATATATATATATATATATATATATATATATATATATAATGCACTCGCTACGTTAGGTCAGCCAGTGTGATTCATGTTTGGAAGCGAAAGTAAAAACGTATATGAAACATGCGCGTGAGCGTTTCATTTTTTTTGTTGTTGAATGGATACAAGGATGTTTCTGAACTTAAAAAAAAACATGAACGACATTGTCTTACACATGATCCCAAACGTATAAAGTGAAAAAGTGTAACGTAATTCTTATATATCTGGTAATAATATTATTATGAAGAATGGATGAATGCATGAAACCATGGCTGTTGCAGGCGACGCGTACATGGTGGTGTCTGGTATTCCGATGCAGATCGGGGCAGATCACTCGGCCGAAGTGTGCACCATGGCACTACACATGCTACAGGAGGTCGCTTCCATCAAGGTCAACTCACCAACCAACCAATACTCAGTATTCAAGAAAGTCCATACGTTTCACGCCACGTCATCAGGAACGAAATTTGTTTAATACGTGTCTGCTACACAAAATTACTATGTTCATTGTTCACGTCACGCAATTTATGTTTCACTGTTTCACATACTGTAAAACACAACATTGGTATTGTTCTATCATCATGAATTGATTAAGACTTCAAGTTCTTCAATTAAATTTTATTAATTTATAGTAACAACATCACAACAACCATCTCATAATTGATCTATCATCATAGGTCAATTCAGATCCCGCACCGTCCGTCGGAGACGCTGCGTATGCGGATTGGAATCAACAGTGGTCCGGGGGCTGCGGGGATAGTGGGACTGAGAATGCCGAGATACTGCCTGTTCGGAGACACTGTTAACACTGCCAGCAGAATGGAGTCGACTGGACTGCGTGAGCAAACCTTCCTCTTCTCTCTCTCTCTCTCTCTCTCTCTCTCTCTCTCTCTCTCTCTCTCTCAGGATGCCTCTTTCAGCGATGCGCGTCCAACTTTCCCATAACACCAACAACCATCTCATCGACCATCACTCCGATCTCGGATTCACTACGAAACTGCGAGGAGAGTTAGACATCAAGGTAGTGAAAATGTTTCAAACAATTCACAAAATAGAATATACAACTTACAAAGTACAGTACTGGTGTCATAGGGTAAGGGAGTGCAGCGCACCTACTGGCTCGTCTCTCGTGCCGATTTCCCATTCCACGTCGATCTATCGGGAGACGATCCCGCGTTTCCGGAAGAGAACAAGTGATCCTCCGACCCCACACATTTTACATCTACATCTACATTTATACCATGTTTTTATCATATCGACCTTATCGACCACCACATTTATATCACGCTATACCTCGCGACGAAATCTATGTTTATTACATACTTCGATGTTTACTATGTACAACCCACGCAACCTATACGCACACATGAAATAAATATTTTCTTTCCTAATCCGCGATTTCAATTTCGAGGATGAGCCTGCGCGGGAATGAATGGGGCTTATCCCTCTACAAGTCTACGCACATCCTACTAACGCCTGATTACAAACATATACAAACTCGTTTTCTCACTCACTTTTTGCGCCATGTTCAACCTATCAGATTTGGACCTCCAAAACTCGACGAATCGACTGCAGAAGAGCCCACGGTAACTGTTTTGCAGGTTTATTTTTGTTTTTATACAAACTGTGGCTGTGTCCACGTGGTAGCTATGTATGTGTTTCAAGAACAGTTAAAAGCGGAACACAGAGATGCGTCGATTTTTCACCCTTTTTCCCCACATTCTACGTAGTCTATTCCTAGATTCGATTAGCGCCTCTTCATTGCTAGAATGCTATAATGAGCGAAAAGTCAGTGGGTATTCGATCTCAATTATGTAAATTCAAAAGAGTTCCACTGGGAACGACTTTCATATTATCTGTTCTTCAAAAGTCGTCGAAAGAAGGTTGCGTGTCTTACTGTGATCATTGCTTTCACCACTTCTCCTTCAAATGATTACTTAAGTAGTTAGGTTGCTAGTCGTGCGATATCCTCTTCATATTTGAAGCAACAGAGGCGCTTAGTTTTTGACTTTGGTTTATGGCTTGACCCATAGAAACACGAAATAATCAAAGAAAACGCGAAAGAACGGCGTTTCCTCGTTACCTACACGCTTACCAAAATGTGCACGTGCGAAGCTTGGTAAGGCGAATTCGAACTTCGCGCCGAAATGCTTTTCGTAAAGTTGAGCTCTGTGCGCATCTCGTCGATATGAGGTTGTCAGAACAAGTCGTTATAGTGTTGTGGTAACGCTCACGCTTTGTGAACTATACTATGCCGGTTCGATTCCCGCCACGTGCAAACAGTTTTGCCAAGTTCTCATAAGTGAATTTCGATGAACCTTGGTAACGCTAAACGCCCCTGTGCCTCTAAAACCTACTTTTACCAAACTCTCAATCTAAACCCTCAACCAAAACCGAGAACGCACTGTGTCCATGTCCATAATCTCCAATCGTTGTTCGATTGTGTCTATGGAGAGCCATAACAATTAATGTTCATTGAATATTGAATCTGTGTGAAATTACTGAATTCCTTCTCAAATGATCTATATTCGGACGTTCTAGGCATCACTCTATGTCGATCTCTTCCCGGCTGAAGACAAAGTTGTCGAAGAGGATCAAGTCAGCCGCGAGTCGCACGTTTTCCATGGACGGAGTGAGCGTCGCCACCTCACTCGCCAACCAACTCGGCATATCCAACAGGTTCAAGGACAAGGTAGGACCCTGGAAGAGTCCCTTGGCATGTCTGCATCCCAGCCTGCTCTGACGCTTACGTTAACTACAAACGAGTGTTGCCGTTGCAATTGGCAATTGTATCGGCAACAATGTGATGATAATCGTCATGAATCAAATAATTTGCATATTGTGTCTCAATAATTTGCATATTGTGTCTTTCAGTTGTTGGACACATTGAAACTAGTAGCCGTTGCGCTTCCACCCATCGCTGTCGTCATCTATCTCTCAACTATGATGATGGTCCAGGTGCGATTCTCTCCCCCCCTCTCTCTCCATATCAATGTCATAGGTGGGGGACGAGCTGCGGCAGACGAACAACCTGGTGTCGTTCATGAACAAGTCGATGCTGCTGACCAATTTGACGCGTGCCCTACAGAGGGAGAGAGGAATGACGTGCATACTGCTCGTGGGGTGGGCGCTCAGCGTTCACATACATTATACATGTACAACTGTGTACAGTGAATTGTTAAATGTCAAATGCCATTCGTGTCAGTGATGTGAAATTTATTTGTGAGTGATCGTGTTTCTGCTTCGATCGATTGTAGTGTTATACAGGTATACTGTGAAGATTTCAGGCGCGGAGGCAACGCGACCAGTTACATAGGCAGCATGCGGAACGAGACAGATCTATACATCAATGAGATCGAGTTGTGAGTCAGAGAGGGGGGAAAGGGGGGAGAGAGAAATGGAGAGAGATGGAGTTCTCGTTCAGTTACTGGGAGGAGATGGCGAAGCTGGAGGACAAGACCACGCAGACCAACCTCAATCTCTCCTCCGTCGAAGAGTTCCAACTCGCTCTGCAGTTATTCCGAACGGTAAGCAGTCTTTATTCTCTAGTTCTCCTGACACTTCGACCACACAATCATTTGATATATTATATATGTCCGAAGATCATGAATACGTCCTCACATTAGATTGTAAGTACACATTGTGTTACAGCAAAATCGCATGGTGTCCCAATAATGCGACTTGAAACGTATCCCTTTTTCAGAGAGTGATGTCAGGCGCGAATGACTCTGTGGAAACATGCGAGGAGACTATGAGGTAATCTGCCATTCTCGTTCATTGATTGGCCTATTGATTCAGTTGGTACACTCCACGCGTTGACATATTTCTCTACAATAGCGGCAGGATATTTTATGAGTCGAAGGAGGGAGAGTTTTGGGGTAAGTAAAATAGAGAGAGGGAAAGGGCGAGAGAGAGAGAGAGAGAGAGAGAGAGAGAGAGAGAGCGAGAGAGAGAAATCTTGCAGGTACATTCGACTCTCTTCGAATGGTCATGCTGGCTGGCGAAATGATTGGTCTGAAACGAGCCTACGGGGCCGTATTCTTCGCATCTGGATACTTCGATATGACCATGTATAGACTGTTCGTAGGTCAGTAGCCCTCTCTTTCTCTCTCTCTCTCTCTCTCTCTCTCTCTCTCTCTATCTCTCTCATTTCTTCTCCCACACATCTCCTTTCCCATTCAATACAGATGAATCGCACTGAAAACCGTAAACCGTAAAGTGCAAAAACAGTACAGAACTTACCGTCGATTGAATGCTTGGTGCAGAAGTGTCGTCGGCGGTGACCCGCTACCTGAACCTGGCCGGCTCGGCGGACCAGGAGGTGAAGACGTGGATAGCAGACGCTGACGCCAGCAGCGCCAACCTGCTCACGCTCATTGATGCGGGTTACAGTTAGAGAGAGAGAGAGAGAGAGAGAGAGAGAGAGAGAGGGGGGGGAGAGGGGGAGAGAGAGAGATTCTTTCAGTCCATGTTCGATATGATAATAGCGAACAACTCTGTGTCGGCCGGCACGGAGAACGAGTTAAACAGCATCCGCTGGTTCAACAACGTGACAGAGTACAGTACCAGTGTCATCGATGGGGTGAGTGTTTTGTATACACCAACACACACACGTATTATCCTGTTTTAATGCAACAGTGGTATAAAACAAGGGTGAACCGTATTCGGCTCGTATCAGATTAGTACGCAAGAAACAGGGGGAGTCTCTATTTTTAGGTTGACGCTTTGCAGACTGAAATTACCGAACCGTTATGGACATTGCTGTAGATAAACGCGTGAAACGTATTCATTTGAGCATGCCATCGTGAAACAGACGATGTGACACATAAGAAGGAATGACCGTTGTGACTCTCTTGGGCTGTTGAAGGTGAAGGAGAAGGTGTCGAACAAGCTGCTCGGTCTGCTCACCACACAGTCAGAGGAGTCCATCACACTACTCATCATCGCCATATGCTCCGGTGGGTTGCGCATGGAAACGATCAGAGTTTCATCCGTATTTCATTACTTCATCGTGACAAGAAGTGTGTACATTTGTTTTTTTTCTATATCATTTTTGCCGTGTTGTTGGCGTAAAACGTCGAAATTCAAAGCTCGTCATTTCGCCACTGTCTGGCCGACCGCCGATAATTCGCGTATCGTGAAAATAAAGAATACCCTATATGTTTCACGAACGTGTTCTATTGTGTAACTGAGCGAACGAGCCAATTCACACTGGTTTCACATTTCATCAACATTTCACGGCAGTCATAAATCGAGACCGTGTTTAATCAGTTAAGTCTACCGCAACAACCTGATGAAACTGTTTGACCTATTCACACATCTCTTTTAATCTAATCTGCACATCTCTTTTAATCTAATTCATTTTCGCTAATACGTTAAATTGATTACCTGCATTTTTTCGATCTTTATTACTATGATCTGCCTTTCCAATTTAATATCAATAAAACTTCTATAATAAATTTTGTTGTTCAAAAACAAACAAAAACACATGTTTCTCACTTTTTATCTTCAGTCTCGGCTGCACTTCTCATATGCGTGCCCATTACAATCTACTACAGTGTGCAGAGCAGGCGGCTCGCTCATAAGATACGGTACGTCTCTCTCTCCCTCTCTCTCTCTCTCACTCTCTCTCTCGCTCTCTCTCTCTCACTCTCTCTCTCTTTCTTTCCCTTTCTCTCTTCGTACAATGACGTCACACCCGATGACGTCATTTGCAGTGAGAAGATGCGTGAGTTGTCGGTGGAGAAGCAGAAATCGGAGCAGCTTCTCTTCCAGATGATGCCCATGTCTATCGTCAAGGAACTGCAAGCGGGCAACACGGTGCGTATGGCGCATACTTGGTGTGCTGACGCCGTATCGGTTATATGATACACGCGTAGTTAGCGATATGAGAACACAGTTCACTAATGAACATTATTGTGTTTCTCACTTGTTCCTGATGCGCTTATAGTTCGCAAAAAAACTCGTATTGAGAAGTTATATGGTTATATGGTTGTATCATACTGACACAGGAATACAAAATGACGCACTGAAGCCACTGAAGAACGAATGTTTAAAGCTTCGTCAACTGTCTTGATTTTGAATATTGAACCTTTTTCAGATAATATGGAGTTATCAGAGTGACTCTTTAGGGAAATCTAAACAAAATGAATCCAAATTTAAATTGTACTCTACAGATAATTCCGAAGATGTACTCGGAGTGCACTGTGTATTTCTCGGATGTCAAAGGGTTCACGACCATATGCAGCACCTCATCACCTTTACAGGTTCGTCTCAAACTCTCTCTCTCTCTCTCTCTCTCTCTCTCTCTCTCTCTCTCTCTCTGTCACCCCCCTCTCTCTCTCTGTCTGTCTGTCACCCTCCCTCCCTAGGTCGTCTCCCTCCTCAATGCCCTCTACACATGCATGGACACAGTCCTCGACCAATATGGAGTGTACAAAGTCGAGACGATTGGTGAGTGATTTGACTTTTTTTAGGAATTATGAGCAAAAAATCACAGCATATTGAGAACAGTTTGTTATCATCGCTGCGCCGTAAGCACATCTGATTTGTTATACGAAACTTTGTTTGTGAAGTTGTTGTTTGTGAAGAAGTTTGTGAAGCATCAAAAAGTACGCACAAATAATGTAAATCAATAACGTAACGTAATATTGTTCTCTACAAAAAAATACTTGTTGGTAAAACATTATGATATGTAACTATTACGTATTCATAATAAATAAAATGGTATGCTAGTGAGATGATGGTATGATGGTTGTGCGGAATCAACAAGAAGCGCATTAATATGCTTCTAAACACATGAAACGTATGAACGCATATGAAATTGAACATATTCATTCATAATCAACAACATCAAAACATTATGAAAACAATATAAAAAAATTAATGTAACATGTGTTGAGGGGACGCGTACATGGTGGTATCCGGTATTCCGAAGTCGAATGGACGGGAACACTCGGCGGAAGTGGCCACTATGGCACTGCACATGCTCAAGGAGATCGCCAATCTGAAGGTGGAGGAGGGGGAGAGAGAGAGAGATGGAAAAAGAGAGAGAGAGAGAGAGAGAGAGAGAGAGAGAGAGAGAGAGAGACGATTTATTCAGATCCCACACCGTCCCGATATCCAGCTGCGCATGCGGATCGGAATGAACACAGGTGAAAACACAATTTACAAATTGTCCATGTAGTTGATGTATCGACCAACTTTTGGGTGATTTGTACAGCGACAACCGGATCAAATGTAGGCATATCAAGTATTTGAGCATTGCAGGCCCTTGCGCTGCCGGGATAGTGGGTGTGAAGATGCCGCGGTACTGCCTGTTCGGAGACACTGTCAACACTGCCAGCAGAATGGAGTCGACTGGAATGCGTGAGCATCCTTCCCCCTCTCTCCCCCTCTCAGCATACTCTTCCTTAGCAGGGGATGGAAGATGATGAAAGTAGAGTGATCTCTCTTTGCAGCGATGCGCATCCAGCTGTCGCACACCACCTTCAACCACATCTCTCAGCACCATGGGGACAAGGGGTTCACACTCAATCTCAGGGGAGAAAGGAACATCAAGGTACGGACATTACGTTCTCACATCCACAATTCATCAGAAGAAATAAGTGACATACAATTGTGCGATGAGATTTCCGATAGTTGCAAAAGAAACATATAGGAAAAGTCAATTCTCCGCAACGTAATATGCTAATAAAACATGAAACATCGTGCTTTCTCTATACAGGGCAAGGGAGTGATGCGCACCTACTGGCTAGTCGCCAAGGAGAACTTCCCATACAAGGTACGCCCCGTTACCAGTATTTACAGAACTGCATATATTAATTAACACTGCACACAGATGCAACCCGACAAATCGACAGTGACTTCTATGCAGGTTGACCTCTCTGAGCCCGACTTGGATATGCTGAGAGAAGTGGAGGAGAGGGAGAGGGAGAGCATCCCAGCGGATCCAATGACTGTACCCATGTTCAGGGGGTATAGGATGGAGAACGGGAAGAAGTGAGTAGGAGAAAACGGAACTGTAGTTGTAGTATATTGTAATTATGTATTTCCAGACTCTACAACGACCACTATCAGCGAGAGCGACAGAAGATGCTCAATAGAGAGCCGAGCTGATATTACACCTCAAGGATTTTTTTCTTCAAAACTTTGTGTTTTCTTATTATATTCTTCCTTTTGTTGTCCTCCTCGCACTGTGATCTCTTCCGAATTGTACATTTCGTTTGCTTTTATGTTTTGTACAAATAATTTCATAAATTTTATTTTGATATTTGTATCTTTCTCACGGCCGACACAGTATGCCTGTAGACCAATAAGAAAGAAAAAGAGAGAGAGAGAGAGAGAGAGAGAGAGAGAGAGAGAGAGAGAGAGAAAGAGAGAGAGAGCCGTTTTGCTCTCGGCAATTCACCCAGTCCTTCGCCCACGCCTATTTATTGAACTCCCGCGCAAACGATTTCTTTTTTATATTTTTGTATGTTTTTAAAGCAATGGTTAGCGCCTACTACTACAATGGCTACATCGATCAAAGAAATTTTCCAGACGAAGGTGAATCAGTGGTATTCTACGGGGAATAATAATCATTCAATCAATCGTTTATTCGAAATTGTTACATCTGAATATGACAACACAGTCATAATGATATGAAGCATACAGTAGTGCCTAAGTAATCATTGCAGACCGCTTGAAAGAACACACTCTCGTCTACATCTGCGTGTGGTTGCCTGAGATGTGTCTGGTGCTGCACCCTCCCTTCTCCTCTCTCCTCTCCTGCCTCCTCCGCGCATCCTTCCCCGCATTCTTCGACCGACTAGACACCAACACCCCCAAGCAACCCGTCACTCATCCAGCCGCTGTGAGTAGAACACCGCAACTCGTGTATAGGTTCAACTAATTGTCCTATTCGATGTCATTTTCTCAATGTCTAGTTCGTTTTTGTTGGCCGAGAAAACTGCCGTTCCGTGAAAATGGGGGAATACCTTACTCTTTTCCAGGCCGTCCTCATTCTCATCCCCACTGTCGCTGTACTGTATGTTACTCCGTGGACTATGTTGGTCTGCAGCCGTGAGTACAACTCCCAGTTTAAACTAGTAATAACAACTTCCAGGATTCATCCCGTTCTACAATTCTTGGAGTCTACCGTGTGGAATCCGCGATTACCATCTCTGTCATTCTCACCGGACGCACCTTCATCCAAATGTTAGACGGACGAGAAAAGAGAAAACGGAAGAACGCGTGTGTGTAGGTATGTTTTCTTACTCATAACAGTCATATCTCATTCAATTGATTTAAACACAATTCAGACGCAGAGCCCCGTACCGCACGGATATCATACTATCACTGCTTGCGAGTGCCACCATCACTTTCGTGAAGCACTGCCTAGTTTCATTCAACCATCTTACCACACAGAGACCATCCATCAAATACACCTGGTCCTACTATCATGCGGAGTCTTCTATCTGCTAAGAAAGGTTATATTTTTTCTATTTTCGAATATTCTAACAAACTTATCAATTTGAGGCAATGCTAGTGAAGACCTCTCGAGTCTCGATCACGTCCCAACTAAACTACTTTTCTGTACCGCTCTTTCTAATTTTGCTCGTGTGCCTTCCTGCGACAGGTATGTCAGCAAAAAATAAATGTTCTGTCTTCTTCATGTTCACTTGGTGCGGCTATTTCTCCGATGCCCTGTCGATTCCTCGAAATGGTCCTCTACCATACTATATGACTGGTTCAAGTTTCTGGATGATTCTCGTCAAAGAGGTATGAATAAATTCTTGTTGTGAACAATCACTTTTAAATTTCAGTATTCCGAAATATCCCGCTCTCCCCAGCCAAAAGTGCAACACCGAAACCAATTTACCAATCACATGATTCTTATTTATTAGTTTTACAAAAACACAATTCCCGATAAGCTTCACTTCCATAAACTCTTTATTACTGGCTACCAGAACAGATCATACGTGCAGCACTATCACTTCATAAAACAATCTAGAACACTGAGTGGGGGAATGTGACTATTGTATTAGGCGACTAACTACAGTAATTGAAATACAACTATACAGTACCAAGTACACGTGAATGAGAAGAAATCGGAACGAGCTAAACAGGACCACTGGGCTAGGTGAGTGAGATATATATTACGAGCTAGGCTATTGAAATGTGCTAGAAATTGAATCACATATTGGCGGGAGCAACGAGCGAGTAGAGCTGATACAACACCTTCATAAACTACAGTACCAAGTACTTTACAGTAATAAGTAACCATACAGTACAGTAACCCACAGTACCTACTCCTTCTTGTCGAAGACCATGGTGCAGTAGTCGACAAAGAGACGCTCGATGTATCCGCGGGCATTGGGATTGGCAGACTCCATGTAGGAAGTGTGGCCGCCCGCACGAGTCACGGCTACTGCCACGTTATCCGAACGGACTATCTCGGGGAACGGGATGGCTGAAAGGGAGGGAGGGAGGGTGAGATAGAGAGAGAGGGCGAGAGAAAGAGAGACTGACACTTGAGGGGACTGAAGCAGTCGTCGCCAGAGTTGAGGCACAGCGTCGGAATCGGGATCTTATGAACCTGGAAAATATGTCATAAATACTGTCACAGTTTCTCATGTTACAGTTTCTCATAGTTTCACCACCAACATCACTAATAATTTTCCGTTCATTATCTCATGCACTCATTATCAGATAAGTACACTCTAATCACGTTGTCTTTGATACACTTTTATTAACTAAAGCGATCAATAAATGGATATCATATATCAATCAATCGATACCTTGTAATAGAGAGCCGAGTCATGGTAGTACTCGGGCCAGTCCTTGTATCCAAACAGAGGAACAACGAAGGCCTAGAAGAAATAAGTTCCATCCATCATTCGACATGATTTACTGTTTTGAGCCGTAATGAAATCGCTGGACGTGAATACAAACAACTACAACTACAAAAAGGTACTGGTTTGCCCACCTTGTCAAAATCTCTCACAGTCTTCACAGCCATCACCTTCTCCCAGTCGACGTGGTTCTCCAGAATAGACTTGTACCTGCGAATCAATCGATAAATCACAATCACTTCAATACACTCCTCTCTCAAACTCACGGTCTGACAATATCCTTGAGGTTGTTTGCCAAGAACGAGTTAAAGAAGAGGCGCGGGAAGAACTCCTGCAACCATATCTCTCTCTCTCCTCCCTCCCTCCACCCTACCTCAATAGTGAAGGTGGCGTCCATGGGATCCCAAGGGCTGGAGATGATCAGAGCCGCGTCCAGACCCACACTCTCCTTCGTCTCCTTCGACATGTAGTTCCACAGAATCATACTGCAACAGACTTCTCTCTTCCTCTCTCTCTCCCTTTCATCTCTCTCTCTCATCTCTCCCTCTCCATTTCATCTCTCTCATCTCTCTCTCCCTCTCTCTCCCCCCTCTCTCTTTCTCCTCCCTCTCCACCCACTCACCCTCCCATCGAGTACCCGCATCCGATCTTCATCGCCTTGGGGTATCGCTTGTTCACCTCCGCAATCACGTGCTGGATGTCAGTCGTCACCGCCGCGTTGTACGTCCTGAAATAATAAAATACTATGAATAAAATCATTACCTACTACTAATTACACAACTTTCCTCGATACGCATGTGATCTCACAGTGAAACATATCAACCATACATCTCTTAACGGTTTAAAAAAAGTTTGAACACAATTGACCAACTACATTACACAATTTTCCTCGAATCACATACACTCTCACAGTGAAACATATCAATCAAAAAACTTCTAACGGCTAATAACATCTTTATATGCCTCCCATTCATCCATCGCTCACAGAAACATACCCCATCCCCCCTCACCTGGGTGTCTTGAGGGGCACTCCGCCGAGTCCGCGCGGGTTCACCACCAGACTCTTCCACCCATTCTGCTCCGCCTCCATCACTGTGTGCAGGATGTAGCAGCAGTCGTGCGTCGAACCTGCACGGCAACCAACTCTCTCTCTCTCTCTCTCTCTCTCTCTATCATTCTTCCTCTTCTTCTACCCTCTTCTCACCAGTGATTCCTGGCAGGAGGAACACGATGGGTGTCTCATCGTTGCTGCCGGCGGGCTCCAGCCAATCAGCGCCCAGCTCGCCCCCGTCCGGGAATGTGAACACCTCCCTGTAGAGAGAAGAGAGAGTGGGGGGAAGACTACTACGCATCGGGCTACGCATTGACAGAATGAGGGGAAGAATGAGAGGAAGAGCAAGAGATGGAGTAAAGAGTAAGACGGTTTTTACTTCCTCGTTATTTCCACCATTTCATGTCATTTCCGTGAAAACACTATGCACGTACACACTATTGCAGTCAGTTCCTTGAAAAACCCACAAAACACGATAACAGCGTGTCTCTCGCCGATAACCTATCATCTATCACATGCCCCCATGCATAATAGCTAATCTGTGCAACCGCAATCAGGGTACTAATGGCACTGGCAAGCATGGCAACATTGAAAGACAAAGTCTGAAACGATCTAACTTCCTGAGAGAGAGAGAGAGAGAGAGAGAGAGAGAGAGAGAAAGAGAGAGAAAGAAAGAGAGAGAGAGCGGAGAGAGAGGGGGGAGAGAGAGAGGAGAGAGAGAGGAGAGAGAAAGGAGAAAGAGTCGGCCTTACCTTCTGAACGGCAGTGAGGGGCAGGATCGGAAGATCTGTCGAATGGCAGTTTGCATGAATCCGAAGGGACACCAGTACGGAGGGTGGTACACACTGCAATCGACAAATTGATCTCTCTCTTTCTCTCCCTCCCTCTTTCTCTCTCTCTCCCCCTCTCTCTATTCCCTCCCCTCCCCTACTCACTGATCGAGCGTCTTCACATGCCGCCTCAGCCGATCATCGAACGCGCTTCCAAACTTGACATAGAGTCGTGCCCGCTGTAATCAGAGAGCATTCCCCCCTTCCACTCTCCAGACACTGCGACCACAAAAACCACACACACACGGGTCCAGCTGATACGACATGTCACACCACCCCATCCCATAGTCACGCATAGGTAACACACAAGAACAAGCCAATCAATCTACATTTATCTCCCACGCCTTCTGTACAAATAAAAGCGTCCATCCAAAAACAGGCATATCGCACAACTCTCTCACTCATCACAGGGGGCGCCAGTCGGCAATAAATAAATACTCTAACACGAACGAGCGCCATACAACGAGCACTAGTCAATAAATTATTCAATAAATCAATTACGGAGTGTTGAACGTCTCGACAGTGGCCTCGGCCATGGTCTGCAGCCATGTCTCCCTGTGCACCACGTCTGTGGCGGCGATGATGAGGCGAAAGTTGCTCTGCTGGGCGAGCAGCCGGAGCGCCGCCACTTCCGCGTAGCTCACTCCGCCCACAAAAAAGACGAGCACGGCACGCCGCATCCTGCTGTCCGGCCGCTTCTCTGCCGGCACCACACTGTACTCCTCCGAGAACACGGCAGACTCGCCCCATGTCCGCCGCAGCTCCGCGCCCTGCCAGCCACGAGTCATCCAGTCTGACACCACCTGAACAAATCAATCTCAATATTTCTCACATAATATTTGAATGTGTACTTTCCTACCTGACAGAGTGGCGGAGTGAACGCTCCACTGAACACGTAGCTCATCTGGTCGGGGTTCTTCACGTCGACCGGCTTGGCCTCGTTGGCAGGCCGCAGTCCCATTCGCTTGATGAGGTACGGAAGAGAGGGAGAGTCGCCCGATGCCTTTGTCGGCAGGGGAACAGGCAGAGTGGGGAGGACCTGGAATGCACTATTTACAATGTCCATCCCACACAAAACCCACCTTCTGCTTCTCCACCAGCAGCCGCTTGGTGCCGAGAGTGTGCAGGACGGGCATGTACTCGTATCCGTAGCAGTGCATGAACACACTCTTGAACTGCTGCAGCAGCTTGGCGGGCAGGCCGGTCGACGCCACCGACGCGAGACACGCGAGCAGCAGCACCTTCCACGGCGAGAGCGCGCGCAGACAGCAGTCCTCGAGGAACGCCACCAGCTCCGTCGACTCCACGCTGCCGGCGATCAGTCGGTGCTCGAGTGAGAAGCGAGTCGCCGCGCCCTCTGCCGCTCCCCTCGTCAGCACCTCTTCGCACGCGCAGATGTGCGTCTCCAGCTGGCGGTGCTGCGAGCGCAGTGCCTTTAGCTCGTCCTGCACGAACTTCTTCATTTCCTGCACCTGCGCCAAGCCGACTCCCCTGTCGAATCCGCCCTGTACTTCGCGCGCCTTGGCCGACAGGTAGGGGAACACTGCCGTCATGTGGCGGTTGCGCACCGACGCGAACACGTCATCGTTGTTGTCGAGCAGGACGGGGCGGGGCTTGGACGGACTACTCCCGCCCTCCTCTTCCTCCTTCTTGTTGTTGTCCAGCAACGCCTTGCCGCAGCTGATTTTGAACGTGTCGTGCAGCTGCGCCTCATACGTGAGCCCAGTGAGCAGCACACTCGCCGGGTCCATCTGTCTATCGAAGACGAACAGGTGCGAGACGGACTGGTCAGGCGAGGCGCGCGGCTCACCCTTCTCCGCGTACAGCTTCTTCGCCAGCTTCCACGCGTTCACCGCCGCCGGACCCAGTCCGTAGACGGTCGGGATCTGCCCGTACAGCGACTGCATCTGCCACAGACAGTGCGCCACAGCGAGCAGGTCGGGGCGGTGCGAGCAGGGCAGCTCCAGCGAGAACAGGTCCGACTCGAGCGGCAGCAGGCCGAGGTTGAGCTCGGCCTCCTCGAGGACGCCGATCACGCCCTGCGCCTCCAGCTCGCGGTCGCAGACGGCGAGGCGGCGGTGCACCCAGATGACGGCGATGGTGCGGTCGGGGTTGGCGCGGCACTGGGACGCGAGCAGGCGCGCGGTGGTGAGAGAGGGGCGGAGGAGGAAGACGCGGCGCGCCACCTGCGGGTCCCAGGGGGCCGAGTCGCGCAGTGGCATCACTCGCACAACGTCGTGGCCCTGCAGCAGACTCATCGACGCCACCTTGTCCAGCGGCCGCAGCAGACTCGGACACACCACCAGCTCCTTGCGGCCGGGGAACGACTCCAGGAGGTGCATCAGCTCCCGCCGCACCACCTCCCGGAGCAGACCCAGCGGCTCGTCCATACCTGAAACAGGTGCAAACTACAATTCCAAAGAGATATGGCGTGATAGCGCGGGGAACGACAAAGGCCGCGAAACGCGAATTCGAGAGAGAGAGAGAGAGAGAGAGAAAGAAAGTGTGTTGCACCTGACAAGTTCTGCTGCGTATGTGTGTTACACATTGAACGAAATACAATTCAACATCCACCGAACAGTATAACAATTGATACATTCGAAACAGAAAACATACTGAAAGAAGAAATCATGCCAATTGCAGCGCCCTTCCCCCCCTTTGAGAATTTCATGCGCAACTACGATTCCAAAGTACATGCGACCAAACAAGGCGAAACAATTTCGACGGGCAGGAGAAAGTGCACATGACAGTTAGCACGCCAAAATACCAAAAAGTGCGTACAGTTACCCCACAAAAGTTGGCGTGCAGCAGTGGACATGGAACATGGAAGGGAAGGGGACTCACATCGGCGACGCCTCTGGTGTAGGTGTAGAAGAAGATGGGTATGGCAGCGAGGAGGGCGAGCGGGATCAGCCACCACATTGCGACGATCGGGGAGGCGGCGGCGGCGGCGGAGCGAGAGTGCCTGCCAAGAACAGGGTACGCGCCGCTCACCCGCACACAGCCTGATAAGCGAGAGTGGGCGGGATGTCGATATAGTGAGCGAGAGCGAGCAGCTCTCAAACCGCGCCGCCGCCGCTAGCTGCAGCAGAACCAACAGGTGCAACGGTGAGGGGAGAGAGGGGAACGCATATGGTATCACAAAACATAATTGGAAACCAGTTTAGTATTGACAATTATGAGCAAAACACAGTTTATTCTAATTGCATAAACAATTTTTTTACAAGATCAAGGTTAAACTCATATAGACCAGGGAACAAGTTAAACGAGAAAATGTTCAAACGAGAGAAAAAAATCCAAATGAAAGCTACAGTATGGTATCAATGAAAGATAAAAAGTGAACAAGGATGGATGTAAAATGGGAGGGGGTAATGTATTGACACTTTCATAAACAGGTTTAGATAGAAATGCTTTGACAGTGTTGTTAGTTGGTTTGGAAAAAGGGAAGAGTTTGGTTGCGAGCCTATACGTGAGAGCAAGAGAGAAGTGAGAGACCGCATCGATAAGACAATCAAGTGAGGAACAGTGCTTGGACAGAATCAATGATGCCCTTGTCTGTTTGATAGAAAGGTGAATAGATAATAGATCTATATTCCAGTATTGAACAAACATAGATAATGTAAGCTTGAGTGATAACAAGTTTTTAAAATTTTGAATATTGTTCAGTCGCAAATGTCAAAAGTTTTTTTATTTATTTAATTTTTTTTTATTCATGAATGAATTATATCCTGAAGAGTTTTTGAGATCATGTGTTTTGAAGATGGTGATAACAGTTGATTAGTGCCTGGTCTTCGGTTGAGGAGTGCGGCTTATCTCCGACAACTGAAAAAAAACTGTTAAATAAGAAACTTATCAGAAACTTACCGCTTTGACTATAATGATCCAGAGACAATGTCCTGTCATGTAATAGGGAAGGGGCCCATATCGAGCGACATGGAGAAAGTTAGGAGAATTACCGTACCAAGTGAAGACGAAGAAGAATAAATATAAATGATTAGATTGATACGTTATGTTAACGGTACCGGTTGCAGGCAAGCAAATAATTGATTTAATAAAAAGCATGGTTTGGAAGTATGCAACATGTTCTTCGGTAGATCGAGAGGTTTTAAGAGTTATCGTCTGAAAACGAATTGTCATTTGAGATATTAACCAGTTTGAGACGCCACTATCGGCGCTCTTCTGGTGGATATGTGGGGATGAGCAATAGAGAATTGTCGGGTTGACACTTGAGAACTTTACAACTCGAAACTACGCTACGCCACTCAGATTTTACCCATCGTTCTCAAAGCTAACATCAACTAACACTTATATATTTATCATCCCGTCATTTACGCTCTTCTGTTTTCTAATCTACTTTTGCTAAAATATAAATGTAAATTTCATTATCCTACTTGTTGTGATTTCCTGATACTGTGGTTGCTAGTTTGATGACGGTTAGCCTTCATGCACACTTACATCCTTTTTGCTATTACCAGTATTTAGATCTGAATGTGAAAAATGATCCGTTATGCGTTATGTTATGCAATTCTACGGCCCCGTAATATTTTCAATCATTTTTTTACAGACAGACTACATGCAGACTGTACATGCAGACTGGCAATCAACACATTTTCTATTTCTATATTAGTATTTAGACTAACCTTTCGAAGCAGATAGCAGAGACCGATGGACAGAATAAATAGGTGCATTTGGTGTGTAATCTCGACAGTAAAATATTTTAAAAAAATGAGACAATGGTCCAGAATAGTAAACGATGCACTAACAAAAAGTGATACTATAATATCTCGGTTGTATTCTTTTCTGAAAAGAAGTTATCTGAATCAACGTAACCGAACCCAAAAACATACATAGATGATTGCATACTTATGTTACCAAATTCCTCTTTTTTTTCTACAATGCCTGCAAGCAAATGAATGTATGTACGCTCAGTGAGAATCAGAGCAATGGAAACTGAGGTTTCCACGACAGATTCAACGAGGTGTACAAAGGGATGAATCCTGTAAGTTGTAAAATGCGTAACTACACTAGTCAAAAATAGTTACCATTTCAAATTTACGAAGTCAATGATGTATGGTGTGACATACAGTAGCGAGAGTGCATTGAGAAGAGTAATGACGCTCTGAACATTAATATATCTTCTAAATTGAGTGAAAACATAAGCTCACGGCTGCAGGATGGTGCACTGGTTCCCTCCGTGTATTTTTGTCTAACCGAGCGAAGAATTCAGGAAATGAAACACGGAGAATGTAACAGAGGATATAGAAAACCGGAGGATGCAAAAGCATACACATTTGAGGAATCAGTATGCACCCAGTGACCATTCCATGCGCTCTTTCTCGATCGGAAATATAAAATTATTATAAATAAAATGTTGAGCTTACCATCACTGGGCAGCAGTTGTTGATCGATGTAGTTATTATAGTAGTATGCACTTACCATTTCTACAATAGACCATGATTACGAGAACGATTTATCAATTAAAATGCCACAAATCGTTAAAAGGTATTTGTAGTACATATTTAACAACAGCAAATTATGTGCTGCGAACTGCGAGGTCACATTTGCGCGGGAAAGTGAATCGATAGGCGTCCCTGACGATTTATAGAGCATCTGTTCCTAGGGCGCACTCTATTTTGGCGCTCTAATTTGGCATCTACTTTATATCACCGTACGGTATAAGAAATTTATGAAAATGACTATATTTTTTATTCTGAAATATTGACATCGGCCATGTTGATAAAAGTGGTCTGTTTTCTGGGATAGCTCATTTTGGTGTTAAAGTCGTCACCAGAAAGTGCGTTGTTGGCATCTCTCTCTTCTCACAGGCAGACAAGCAGTCAGAATGTTGGAGAGGAGAGAGGGCGGGCGAGGTCAAAAGCATTCGACTCGAAAAACAAAGAGAAACATTTCCGCGCTCTTTGATTTTACTCACTAGCGGTCGCGTCATCCGCGCGGTGCGTGCACAGGGGCGGGGTCGGCACTCGGCCAAGGGCGGACTCTCAGGTTCTGACATTACATGAAATGCATTTTTTTGTTGTTGAAAAGTTGTCAAAAAAGAAAGCAGGTGATTATCAATATCATTGGCACTGATAGATTACATTCATGCAAAATCAGATGAAGTAGATGTTCAAAATGGAGCAGAACAACGGTATTAGTGTGGAAAGTGTGGAAACTGATTCCGAGATTGGGCGTCCTATTATGGAAGCGTTTGATATTGTCGCTACCGCAACGACACAAAATTCGAAATAATAACATGAGAAGGAATGACATGTAAGAAATTATGCACACAGTTTACTGTAAAAAAAAAAATCAGAAAAGCGGTGTGTGTGTCATATACGGGTGCGACTACGAGGAATGAAAGGTCTTCATTAGAATGATTATCTTTAAAAAAGAAAACAATTACAACAAAATATGTATCATGTTCTCTATGATTTGTATTAATCGGTGCTCCTCGATTTCGAATACGGGTGCGGGAGATAAATAGCGCGGGGAAATGGTGTCGGCGGCATGGCCTCCCCCCGAAGAACCGATAGGACCGCTGTTGCGAGCAGAGACGCGCCGCGTGTCGCTCTCGCGGTGGGACCAAAACACCGCGAAAATAAATTTATTTGAACCTGTCGCGGACCTGTCGAGGCACACGACCTCTCTCCTACTACAAGTCCCTACCCCATTATGGACCACGGTGTGAAATATATAATCAAACATGGTTATATCGTATTGAAATATATAAAATGATCTGTTACAATATTACTATCACATTCATGCTCTCTGAGGAAAGTTTCCATTGAAGCTGGCACCATTATCCCTTAACACATGACATGATCCGATCTAGTATCACTACTGTTTGTAAATTTCACTCTGTTTAAAATTCAGTTATTATGTGGTAGTTGCTGCGCTAGTGGAACAGGTTTTTTTAACATTAAGTAGTCAATTTTATGTTTCCACCGCAAACAGGTCAAGATCCGTAAATAGAGAAATGAACTAGCGAAAAACAACTGGTATCTCGATTTATCAGCCGAAACTACAACATCTCGTACGCACCGACAAAAAGAAGACCCACTATACCAATACGAAACATACGTGCAGCACTGTCATTTCATAAAACAATCTAGAACAATGAGTGGGGGAATGTGAGTATTGTATTGGGCGACTAACTACAGTAATTGAAATACAACTATACAGTACCAAGTACACGTGAATGAGAAGAAATCGAAAAGGGCGAAACAGGACCACTGGGCTAGGTGAGTGAGATATATATTGCGAGCTAGGCTATTAAAATGTGCTAAAAATTGAATCACATATTGGCGGGAGCAACGAGCGAATAGAGCTGATACAACACCTTCATAAACTACAGTACCGAGTACTTTACAATAATCCAGATAAGTACTGCGAACCATACAATAGTACAGTAACCTACATTACCTACACCTTCTTGTCGAAAACCATGGTGCAGTAGTCGACAAAGAGACGCTCGATGTATCCGCGAGCATTGGGGTCGGCAGACTCCATGTAGGAAGTGTGGCCGCCCGCCCGAGTCACTGCCACGGCTACATTCTCAGAACGGACTATCTCGGGGAACGGGATGGCTGCAAGGGAGAGAGGTGAGAGGGAGGGGGGGGGGAGAGAGAGAGAGAAGGAGTGGGAAGAAGAGGAAGAGAGAGAGAGAGAGAGAGAGACAGAGAGAGACAGAGAGAGACAGAGAGAGAGACAGAGAGAGAGAGAGAGAGAGAGAGAGAGAGAGAGAGAGAGAGAGAGAGAGAGAGAGAGAGTGAGAGAGAGAGACTCACACTTGAGGGGACTGAAGCAGTCGTCGCCAGAGTTGAGGCACAGCGTCGGAATCGGGATCTTGTGGACCTGGAAAAAATACATAGATATTATATTTCAGAAACTTTTCATAATTTCACTACCAACACTATTATCAATTTTACGTTCAGTTGGATATGCGTATCTACCATAAAACTCCAAACTAAGCTATTTTCATCGTGTCAGTTGCTCGTTTATCGCGTAAGAAAAAAAACACGAAACATAAAAAAGAAATGGAGAAATTCACACTATCGCGGGGCATTCATTATCTGATAAGTACAATCTAATCACGGCGTCTTGGATACATTTTTCAAAAAGGTGAACGGGAACAGTGCAGTCTTTTGTTAATCAAGAAATATCAGCTCAACAATCAATATCAATCGATACCTTGTAGTAGAGAGCCGAGTCGTGGTAATACTCCGGCCAGTCCTTGTATCCAAACAGAGGAACAATGAAAGCCTAGAAGAAATAAGCTCCATTCGTCATTCGGCATACTGTTTTGAGTAGTAATGAGATGGAGATATACGCTAAATGTGAGAAAGTACCACATACAAAACCAAAAAAAGTACTGGCTTTCTCACCTTGTCAAACTCTCTCACAGTCTTCACAGCCATCACCTTTTCCCAGTCGACGTGGTTCTCCAGAATGGACTTGTACCTGTATAGCAATCGATAAATCAATACACTCCTCTCCAAAACTCACGGTCTGACAATGTCCTTGAGATTGTTAGCCAAGAACGAGTTGAATAAGAGACGCGGGAAGAACTCCTACAATACACTCCTCTCTCTTGCTCCCCCCCTCCATGTACCTCAATAGTGAAGGTGGCGTCCATGGGATCCCAGGGGCTGGAGATGATCAGAGCCGCGTCCAACCCCACACTCTCCTTCGTCTCCTTCGACATGTAGTTCCACAGAATCATACTGCAACAGTCTCTCCTAATACTTATTATAATTTATTACAGTTTACACTAAGCCACACACAAAATATATGATGAAAAATATGATAAAGTCTTCTGTGCAAAAAAAAAACAAACGAACAAACAGTGCGTATCAAACGGTAAAACCTGTTTCTCTTTCTTCTCCTCCTCTCCTCCCTACTTCCCACCCACTCACCCTCCCATCGAGTATCCGCACCCGATCTTCATCGCCTTGGGGTAGCGCTTGTTCACCTCCGAGATCACGTGCTGGATGTCAGTCGTCACCGCCGCATTGTACGTCCTGAAATTTATTTGTGATTGTGATATGCATGAGTAATCGTCTGATGGACTCACTACACAACTTTCCTCAAACTGCATGCTCTTCTCACAGTGCAACACATACCAATCATACGATTAAATCACAAGAATGGCATTTACCTTTTTCTCCCAATCCCATCACCCCTCCTTGCTTCCCCTGCCTCTCTCACCTGGGTGTCTTAAGCGGGACTCCACCCAGTCCTCGAGGGTTTACCACAAGACTCTTCCACCCATTCTGCTCAGCCTCCATCACAGTGTGCAGGATGTAGCAGCAGTCGTGCGTCGAACCTGCATGAGTCTCTTTCTCTCTCTCTCTCTCTCTCTCTCTCTCTCTCTCTCTCTCTCTCTCTGTATCTCTCTCTCTCTCTCTCTCTCTGTATCTCTCTCTCTCTCGTTCTCTCTCTCTCTCTCTTTCTCTCTCTCTCTCTCTGTCTCCCTATCACTTTCTTTTCCTCGACTCTCTGTTCACCAGTGATTCCTGGCAGGAGGAAGACGATGGGTGTGTTGTCGTCGCTGCCGGCGGGCTCCAGCCAATCAGCGCCCAGCTCGCCCCCGTCATCGAATGTGAACACCTCCCTGCAGAGAAAATCGAGAGTGAGGGACGACTACTCCTTCTCGGGCTACGCATTGAATGAATGAAAGCAAGAGTGAAAGGAAGAGAGGGAGTAAAGAGTGAGACGGTTTTTACTTCCTCGTTCTTTCCAGCATGTCATGTCATTCCCGTGAAAACACCCAGGACACACTATTCCAGTCAGCTCCTTGAAAAACGCACAACACGATAGGAGCGCGTCTCTCGCAGATAGCCTATCCCCTATCACCTGCCCCCATTCACAATAGCTAATCTGTGCAGCCGCAATCAGGGTACTTGCTAACAAGGCAACATCAAGTCAAAGTCGACCTCTCTTTCTGAACAGCTGAGCAAGAGAGACACAGTATGAGAGCGTGAGAGGAGGGGAAACAGGCACTTACCTTCTAAACGGCAGTGAGGGGCAGGATCGGAAGATCTGTCGGATGGCCGTCTGCATGAATCCGAAAGGACACCAGTACGGAGGGTGGTACACGCTGCAATCGACGATTCTCTCTCCCTCCCTCTTCCCTCCTCCCTCCCGCACTCACTGATCGAGCGTCTTCACGTGCCGCCTCAGCCGATCATCGAACGCGCTTCCAAACTTGACATAGAGCCGTGCCCGCTGTAATCAGAGAACATTCCCCCATCACTCTCCAGACACTGCGACCACAAAAACCACACACGGGTCCAGCTGATACGACATGTCACACCACCCTGCCCCCATCCAACAACCCCGCATAGGTAACACACAAGAACAAGCCAGCAATCAATCTACATTTATCTCCCACGCCTTCTGTACAAATAAAACGCGTACAAAAACACGATATCGCACAACTCTCTCACTGATCACAGAGGCGCCAGTCGGCAATAAATAAATACTCTAACGAGAACGAGGGCCATACAACGGGCACTACTCGACTGTCGCCTCGGCCATGGTCTGTAGCCACGTCTCCCTGTGCACCACGTCGGTGGCGGCGATGATGAGGCGGAAGTTGCTCTGCTGGGCGAGCAGACGGAGCGCGGCCACCTCCGCGTAGCTCACTCCTCCCACAAAGAAGACGAGCACGGCGCGTCGCATCCTGCTGTCCGGGCGCTTCTCCGCCGGCACCACACTGTACTCTTCCGAGAACACGGCAGACTCGCCCCATGTTCGCCGCAGCTCCGCTCCCTGCCATCCACGAGTCATCCAGTCAGACACCACCTCAACAAATCAATCTCAATATTTTTCTCACACCTTTTCTACACTGGATTATGAATAAAATTCAAATAAATGTGTACTTTTCTACCTGACACAATGGCGGCGTGAACGCTCCACTGAATACGTAGCTCATCTGGTCGGGGTTCTTCACGTCCACCGGCTTGGCCTCGTTGGTAGGCCGCAGTCCCATGCGCTTGATGAGGTACGGAAGAGAGGGAGAGTCGCCCGATGCCTTTGTCGGCAGTGGAACAGGCAGAGTGGGAAGGATCTGGAATGCACTATTTACAACGTCCATCCCACAGACAACCCACCTTCTGCTTCTCCACTAACAGTCGCTTCGTGCCGAGAGTGTGCAGCACCGGCATGTATTCGTATCCGTAGCAGTGCATGAACACACTCTTGAACTGCTGCAGCAGCTTTGCGGGGAGGCCTGTCGATGCGACCGACGCGAGACATGCAAGCAGCAGCACCTTCCACGGCGAGAGCGCGCGCAGACAGCAGTCTTCCAGAAACGCCACCAGCTCCGTCGGCTCCACACTCCCGGCGATCAGTCGGTGCTCGAGTGAGAACCGCGTCGCCGCGCCCTCTGCCGCTCCCCGCGTCAGCACCTCTTCGCATGCACAAATGTGCGTCTCCAACTGGCGGTGTTGCGAGCGCAGTGCCTTGAGCTCGTCCTGCACGAACTTCTTCATCTCCTGCACCTGCGCCAAGCCGACTCCCCTGTCGAATCCGCCCTGTACTTCGCGCGCCTTGGCCGACAGGTACGGGAACACTGCCGTCATGTGGCGGTTGCGCACGGACGCGAACACGTCGTCGTTGTTGTCGAGCAGGACGGGGCGGGGCTTGGACGGACTCGCGCCCTCGTCCCCCTCCTTCTTGCTCTCCAGCATCGCCTTGCCGCAGCTGATCTTGAACGTGTCGTGCAGCTGCGCCTCGTATGTCAGCCCAGTGAGCAGCACACTCGCCGGGTCCGTCTGTCTATCAAAGACGAACAGGTGGGAGACGGACTGGTCGGGCGAGGCGCGCGGCTCGCCCTTCTCCGCGTACAACTTCTTCGCCAGCTTCCACGCGTTCACCGCTGCCGGACCCAGTCCGTAGACCGTCGGGATCTGCCCGTACAGGGACTGCATCTGCCACAGACAATGCGCCACAGCCAGCAGGTCGGGGCGGTGCGAGCAGGGGAGCTCCAGCGAGAACAGGTCCGACTCGAGCGGCAGCAGACCCAGGTTGAGCTCGGCCTCCTCGAGGATGCCTATCACACCCTGCGCCTCCAGCTCGCGGTCGCACACGGCGAGGCGGCGGTGCACCCAGATGACGGCGATGGTGCGGTCGGGGTTGGCGCGGCACTGCGATGCGAGCAGGCGGGCCGTGGCGAGGGAGGGACGGAGGAGGAACACGCGCCGGGCCACCTGCGCATCCCAGGGGGCCGAGTCGCGCAGCGGCAGCACTCGCACCACGTCGTGGCCCTGCAGCAGACTCATCGACGCCACCTTGTCCAGCGGCCTCAGCAGACTGGGACACACCACGAGCTCCTTGCGTCCGGGGAACGACTCCAGAAGGTGCATCAGCTCCCGCCGCACCACCTCCCGAAGGAGACCGAGCGGCTCGTCCATACCTGAAACATAAGCAAGGTGGAGAGATATGGCGTGATAGCGCGGGTACGACAAAGACCGCGAAACGCGAATTCGAGAGAGAGAAGAAAGTGTGTTGCACCTGACAAGTATGGTTCTGCTGCGTGTGTGTTACACATTGAACGAAATACAATTCAACATCCACCGAACAGTATAACAATTGATACTTTCAAAACAGAAAACATACAGGAAGAAGAATCATGACCATTAATCGCAGCGCCTTCTTTGAAAATGTCATCGTCATGCGCAACTACGATTCCAAAGTACGCGGCAAGTACATGCGACCAAACAAGGGACACAATTTCAGGTAGGAGAAAATACACATGACAGTTAGCACGCCAAAATACCGAAAAGTGCGTACAGTTACCCCCACAAAAGTTCGTCTGCAGCAGTGGACATGCAACATTGGGGTGGAAACGGACTCACATCGGCGACGCCTCTGGTGTAGGTGTAGAAGAAGATGGGGATGGCTGAGAGGAGGGCGAGCGGGATCAGCCACCACATTGCGACGATCGGGGAGGCGGCGGCGGCCGAGAGAGAATGCCTGCCAAGAACAGAGTACGCAGCGCTCACCCGCACGCAGCCTGATAAGCGAGAGTGGGCGGGATGTCGATAGAGTGAGCAAGCTCGCAGCTCTAAAAGCGCGCCGCTGCTGCAGCAGAACCAACAGGTGCAACGGTGAGGGAAGAGAGAGGAACGTACATGGTATCACAAAACACAATTGGAAACCAGTTAAAGCAGCTATTATGTTCAAAAAATGGTAAAATTCCCGAAAACACATTTTTTCGTATTTTTCGACATTTTGGCAATGGGGCGCGCAAAGAATGTAAAAATTTACAATATTTTTTGCCATTTTCTTGGACATTTTTCTGCATTTTTTTCGCTATTTTTCGACATTTATTTTGTATTATTTTACAATTTTTGGGAACTTAATAGCTGCTTAAGTAAAGACAATTATGAGTAAAACTGTAAAACGCAGTCGAGTAATCGCGGTGAGCGAATGAAAAGATGAACATATGATCAAAAAATAGTACAGGCTACGATAGCTCGAATAATTATTTACTTGTTATTTTTACGCGAATATTCGTTCATAACAACGTATTATTTAAATCGTGTTTATTATTAGTTTATTTTTCAAAGTTTATTATTACCGTGAATTATTTTCATTGAAAGTAATACAAAAAGTATAGCGATTGTAATGTAAGCATGGTAGTGGTCTAGTAGGTTTGGTAATGGTTTGGTAGCTTAGCTTAGTGATTCGTTCATGAAAAGTCTATACACAAAGTTTATTGTTGGTTCCCTTTTTTCACTGCATATCATATATGCATGGTTTACGCATGATTTTCATATACGTCAATCCGATGACGAAATGAATCTTAGAAAAAGAGATAACTGATAACATCGTAATGAGCAACAACAGAGACACGAGGAAGAAGAGATGTATCTAAAGGATAGGATAGGAAAAATGAACGTGAACAGAATCAATCATTTTAAATATCTGAAGAGGATAAAACGAGTAAACGCAATCTTGACCACACTCATTGATCGAGATCTAGCTATCTTTCTCTGTGTTACAACAAAAGGTGTCGACAATACGTTGTAGCCACTCATGCTTTGTAATCTGTACTCTCTCACTCTCTCACGAGCTGTACTTTCCCACTCCCACCTCTCTCTCTCTATCTCTATCTCCTCCCCCCTCTCTCTTCCTCCCTCCCTCCCTCCCTCCCTCCCCTCCCCCTCTCTCTCCCTTCCTCGTATAAACCGTACCATTGTGAGCTACTAACAGCTGATTGTTCATCTCGATGAAGCCCGGCAATCAGTTAGCACAACTGTCAGGTGAAAGGGCAGAAACAGTGTGTGTGTGCTATGTAGGCTGTGCATGTCTTTTTTGCTTTGCCTTATAATAACGATACGTTTTCTGATCTAATCTCTTATCTTCTTTTCTGGCAGTAGCGGACCAATGTCTTTGGATCATCATCCCCTCATAAATCGATTATCGCCTCGTTGATCAATCGAGTGATCGGAAGTGTCCCTGGATCGCCGGGGCGTCGGCCGTTCATTAGTGAGAGTAACGCGATCCTATCAGATCGCAGATGTGTACTGGCACATGTCAACTTGATTCATTCCACCACGTTGCAATTCAAATCTGTCAATTTGGATCTCGGATCCCGTTTCTTTCTTCATTAACATCAATACTATAATAATAAGACGACATGTACAAATGTTGTGTAGCGAGTATAGTACGATAATTGTGATAATCTGAATTAATCATGCTTGACGCGCGAGCGTGACGCCTCAACGACCACACGCATCACGCCACTATACGGCTATAATCGAGGACCTCACGTGACTCGTCAATTACGTGCCTTCACCCTTTTTCCTCACCGGGCCACCGGGTCAGGTTGACCCATTAAGTATCGCATAATGGTCGCTGACCGCACAATAATGTACACATTCGGCGCGGCAGCCTTCTGTCAGCCGGTCGGTTGTTTGCACATCTCCTTTGTCACTCCCTCTCACCGCATCTCTCTATGTCACCTCTCCAAAGAAACCAGCATCACCCCCACTGGATCGATACTGCGTGTTTACGCGCAGTGACTTGTTTACGCGCAGTGAGTAGCTGGTGCGAGTGGTCTAGCTCTAGCCATTGCGCGCCGGCTGGCTGTTGTTGTGTCGCTCTCTGACTCTCGTAAACAGGCGTTCGCGTTCTCAGACCGGTACCGCCCCTACTGGCTAGGCGCTGGGCGAAGACCATCTGTCGCGGCGGCCCGCCCCTCTCGCATGCGCTAGCTAGAGCGACTCCAGCTGTTCCCAGCGACCCCTCCCGGCCCACGCCTCCTCGACCCCGCATCGATTCGATAATCATGGTCCGCGCGCCTGAGTGTGGTGAGTTACATCGGTGCATCTCTCTTTCCTCTCACTGTGGGCGTCTCTCTCTCCCTGCCAGCCTGTCGAACCGGATTCCGATCGACGCTCGTTATGCGCTCTCGACACTTGATCGCTTTTTTCAAGTCGCGTTCCCTCGTCTCTCTCGCATAATCGTTGCGCAATTCTAGTGTTTTGCATACTATTGCATCACAATGAATGTGAAGATGCTACGCGGTGCTAGGTACACGTTGCGTTATGGAATTTCGCCTCAAAAACGCTGATCACTTTCTTCTTTATCGCGAGATCACAGCGCTTGCACTGTTTTTGTTTGTTGTCGTAACTACGTCTCTTATCTTGCTTTCCTTCTTAACCACGTTCTCTCTATATGGAACCGCAGCAGTTTCCATCTACGGAACTGGTGTTCGTTTTTGCTGCGCAGAATGCATTGCATGCATTTCACCCCCGGTGAGTTGTTCTGGACACTGGACTAGCTCGCAAAAAGGCTCGGTCCTGCGACCACCCGGATCGATCGAGCCATTTTCTTGGACATTTTTCTGCATTTTTTTCGCTATTTTTCGACATTTATTTTGTATTATTTTACAATTTTTGGGAACTTAATAGCTGCTTAAGTAAAGACAATTATGAGTAAAACTGTAAAACGCAGTCGAGTAATCGCGGTGAGCGAATGAAAAGATGAACATATGATCAAAAAATAGTACAGGCTACGATAGCTCGAATAATTATTTACTTGTTATTTTTACGCGAATATTCGTTCATAACAACGTATTATTTAAATCGTGTTTATTATTAGTTTATTTTTCAAAGTTTATTATTACCGTGAATTATTTTCATTGAAAGTAATACAAAAAGTATAGCGATTGTAATGTAAGCATGGTAGTGGTCTAGTAGGTTTGGTAATGGTTTGGTAGCTTAGCTTAGTGATTCGTTCATGAAAAGTCTATACACAAAGTTTATTGTTGGTTCCCTTTTTTCACTGCATATCATATATGCATGGTTTACGCATGATTTTCATATACGTCAATCCGATGACGAAATGAATCTTAGAAAAAGAGATAACTGATAACATCGTAATGAGCAACAACAGAGACACGAGGAAGAAGAGATGTATCTAAAGGATAGGATAGGAAAAATGAACGTGAACAGAATCAATCATTTTAAATATCTGAAGAGGATAAAACGAGTAAACGCAATCTTGACCACACTCATTGATCGAGATCTAGCTATCTTTCTCTGTGTTACAACAAAAGGTGTCGACAATACGTTGTAGCCACTCATGCTTTGTAATCTGTACTCTCTCACTCTCTCACGAGCTGTACTTTCCCACTCCCACCTCTCTCTCTCTATCTCTATCTCCTCCCCCCTCTCTCTTCCTCCCTCCCTCCCTCCCTCCCTCCCCTCCCCCTCTCTCTCCCTTCCTCGTATAAACCGTACCATTGTGAGCTACTAACAGCTGATTGTTCATCTCGATGAAGCCCGGCAATCAGTTAGCACAACTGTCAGGTGAAAGGGCAGAAACAGTGTGTGTGTGCTATGTAGGCTGTGCATGTCTTTTTTGCTTTGCCTTATAATAACGATACGTTTTCTGATCTAATCTCTTATCTTCTTTTCTGGCAGTAGCGGACCAATGTCTTTGGATCATCATCCCCTCATAAATCGATTATCGCCTCGTTGATCAATCGAGTGATCGGAAGTGTCCCTGGATCGCCGGGGCGTCGGCCGTTCATTAGTGAGAGTAACGCGATCCTATCAGATCGCAGATGTGTACTGGCACATGTCAACTTGATTCATTCCACCACGTTGCAATTCAAATCTGTCAATTTGGATCTCGGATCCCGTTTCTTTCTTCATTAACATCAATACTATAATAATAAGACGACATGTACAAATGTTGTGTAGCGAGTATAGTACGATAATTGTGATAATCTGAATTAATCATGCTTGACGCGCGAGCGTGACGCCTCAACGACCACACGCATCACGCCACTATACGGCTATAATCGAGGACCTCACGTGACTCGTCAATTACGTGCCTTCACCCTTTTTCCTCACCGGGCCACCGGGTCAGGTTGACCCATTAAGTATCGCATAATGGTCGCTGACCGCACAATAATGTACACATTCGGCGCGGCAGCCTTCTGTCAGCCGGTCGGTTGTTTGCACATCTCCTTTGTCACTCCCTCTCACCGCATCTCTCTATGTCACCTCTCCAAAGAAACCAGCATCACCCCCACTGGATCGATACTGCGTGTTTACGCGCAGTGACTTGTTTACGCGCAGTGAGTAGCTGGTGCGAGTGGTCTAGCTCTAGCCATTGCGCGCCGGCTGGCTGTTGTTGTGTCGCTCTCTGACTCTCGTAAACAGGCGTTCGCGTTCTCAGACCGGTACCGCCCCTACTGGCTAGGCGCTGGGCGAAGACCATCTGTCGCGGCGGCCCGCCCCTCTCGCATGCGCTAGCTAGAGCGACTCCAGCTGTTCCCAGCGACCCCTCCCGGCCCACGCCTCCTCGACCCCGCATCGATTCGATAATCATGGTCCGCGCGCCTGAGTGTGGTGAGTTACATCGGTGCATCTCTCTTTCCTCTCACTGTGGGCGTCTCTCTCTCCCTGCCAGCCTGTCGAACCGGATTCCGATCGACGCTCGTTATGCGCTCTCGACACTTGATCGCTTTTTTCAAGTCGCGTTCCCTCGTCTCTCTCGCATAATCGTTGCGCAATTCTAGTGTTTTGCATACTATTGCATCACAATGAATGTGAAGATGCTACGCGGTGCTAGGTACACGTTGCGTTATGGAATTTCGCCTCAAAAACGCTGATCACTTTCTTCTTTATCGCGAGATCACAGCGCTTGCACTGTTTTTGTTTGTTGTCGTAACTACGTCTCTTATCTTGCTTTCCTTCTTAACCACGTTCTCTCTATATGGAACCGCAGCAGTTTCCATCTACGGAACTGGTGTTCGTTTTTGCTGCGCAGAATGCATTGCATGCATTTCACCCCCGGTGAGTTGTTCTGGACACTGGACTAGCTCGCAAAAAGGCTCGGTCCTGCGACCACCCGGATCGATCGAGCATTCTTCCCCGGCTGAATCATCCACTTCCAAATATGCGGCATGAAGGAAGCGAAGGGAATTGTTTATTGTCAGTGAGTGTCATGCGGACACTAGCAGACGAGTGCATGCGTACTCGGCGTGCACATGGACTAATCGGCGGCTAATCGGCTCTCCTCTCCCCGAAGAGACTAGAGCAGCCTGCGGCGGCTCTCCCACGGCTGCCCGCATTTTTCCCCGGAGGTGTGTGCACGCCTGCACTTTGCCTCATATAGTCACGCGTTCCATCGCGTCCAGTGCGAGTTTCACGAGTTCAGTCAGCATAAAACGGCAATGAGACACACTGATCCACATTCTAGTGTATCTAGTCGTTGGTCCGATCCTCAATTAGTGTCTGGCACTCACCTCTGCTCGAGGGAATGCTCTCTAGTGGTTGTGGGTTGGCCGAGCACTCCCTGCTCTCTCACGGAGGCGCAGCCATGCCATACCTCGTAAACAATCCCCTCGTAGTAGTCAGACTCCAGACTTGTACTCTATCCGATTCCCGCGTCTCTTGACGCAAACAAAATGTCCTCGTATAGTGTGAGACCCGCCTACTTTTTGTTGTTGAGACATCAACTGTTTCTTCTTCGCTCTCGCTGTGAACTGTCGCCGTTAGTGATTCAAGCACTTATAATGAGTAATGTAATAAGTGTTAAACGTCATATGTCTGGTGGCTCGTGATTCACGGATCTTCGCAGTTCCTTCCCTATTCCCTATTCATTATCACTAGTCGCATGCGCTTTTTGTATAACTTTTCCAACAGCATTCTTCTCGCTAATCGTTTTGCATCAACATTTCGCGACTATTTTTTGTGGTTGCCATCGACAGTCACTTTGCCATTAGAACAAATGTATTTTCTGCAGTCAGTTGCCCCTTTTTAATAGGGCCATTATCTGACCAATAGCGGTTCCTATTGACTTGACTGTTCATACCAGCTGTCTCCATCCTCCTTGATGTGTCTTCTTGTTTTTCCACTGCATAACAGTTGCTACCACCTCCATGACTAACGCGAACTTCCCCCTTGATGGCTCTTTTTCACTTGGATAACCGTGTGTGTGATTGCAGTCACCTCTCCCCCGCTCGCCACCCTGTCGTCGTCGTCGCAGTCTCCGCAGTTGTCGTCCGGCCGCCCGCGGGTGCGTCTGCCGGTGCGCCGCGTGCACCGCCTCGACTCGGCCGACTCGCAGAGCAGCGACGCCAGCCTCGCCTCCTCCAACTCCTCCTCCGAGTCGATCAAGGCGCCCATGCCCGGCGAGTACGACGGATACGTCGAGGTGCGTGGATCAACCTGTGTGCACTTGATTGATTCCACTGCTATTGTTGTCATCGTGAAGTTTACGAATTGATTGCAGGGTCGTCAGCTGGAAGAGCCTATCGCTCGCGATCTCGACACGCTGCACGCGGCACGCATCCAGCTCAGGTGGGTATCGATTGGGTTATCGATTGATCAGCTGTTTCCGGTCTATTCCGCTCGCATGCGCCATGAGATCACCGTGTTTTTGTTTGGTTACACAGCGCGGCGGCCCGGCCCGGCCCGCATGGTTCTTGTCGTTCTTATATGTTGTGTGCTGTGTGACGTTAGTCAAAGTATGCGTTGCGAGGAAAACGTTCAGCGATGATCAAGTGCAGTAAAATGAAACGGGCGCAGTAAACGTACTAACTGTGAGGCAATATCATCAAGGAGTATCTCATATAGATCGAAATGTTAGAGAGTAGATCAATGGCTCTTTGTAGATCAGAGTGTGAGTACTGGTAGATCAATGGATTATGGTTTGCCATTTCAGGGAGGATGTGTGCCGTCGTGACATGCAGTACCTGGTGGCGCAGTTCCGTCGGGAGCGTCGCGATGAGATGCGCGACTCGAAGTAGATGTGCCCATCTACGCACTAGCCCTCTGTGATCGTCCCCTCATCAAGGAGACTGGCCACACACCGCTCACCACACACACACTCGCTTTCCCCCACCACTCCTCACCTAACCAACACGACAAAAACTCGCCTTCGCTGGACGATGTGTGATTGTAAAAAGAGTTTATTTGTAAATTATGTAATAAGTGAGTTTGTATGATAGCAAATTTTTTGGAGACTGTATGTCCCGCTGAGCGGTTTATTCACGGCTCTTTCAAAAATCTTACGTTGAAAAATGCATGTCACCCAGAGGGTCTCTCTTTCACTCATCGCCTCCCACTCATCGCCATTTGTACAAAAGAGATGATGATCGTGCGATAAACGATGTTGAACAAAAGTGTTTATGTGGGAATGTACAATTGAACTATATAAACAATCTAGAAAACGGGTGATCAGTGCCTATCATGGCTGCCCAGTTGAGCTTGTGCCATCTCTCTCCGCAGCCGCTCACTCCGATACGCCTCCGCCTTGCGCAACACTTCGGGAGACAACTCCACGTCCCTGGAAAGAGTACAGTGATGTTAAGTCGATGGAGGTAGATCAATAGAGTGGAACAGTATACTCACTGCATCTTGACGCCGTCGCTGGCGACCTGGTGTGTGTTGATGACGGAGACGATGAGGAGGAGGGAGCAGATGGCGAGAAGGGGAACGAGACGGGACGGAGTCCACTCCGAAGAGGAAATCATGCCTGCGAGAAGAATTGTGAGTGGATGTTACTCGGACAGCGAAATACGACAGTTGGTCAATCGCGTAGCAACAGGGTAGATCAAATTGAGAATGATCGAAAAGATTAGTAGCTAATCAACAACGTCTGGATGTAAAGTGGATCATCATATATCATTCCGAACTCACGAATATGTCTCAATATCTCAAATACCACGTAGACCACCCACGTAGAACCTCCGGTAATGCTTCGAATGCACATGCAACATGATTCAAAGAACGGGAATCAATCGATCTCGGTGGAATTCGCGATAACAACACAAGGGAGGCACAGGCATATTCGAATAGAGCAACCAGCAGGAGAGACCACGACAACGGAATCGCGGCGAGCGAGCACGAAATGAAAACAGTGCACGAATGCACGCGTGGCAGTCGGGGAGGGGAGAGCGGATGCCACGCATTGTCCCCACCACTGTGCAAAGCATACCACCCCATCCACTGATCCCGAAAGGCCGAAAGCGAAATCATGTCAATGCACAAAAAAGACGCGCACTTCTCCTTCCAATGAACCATCAATGCAACTTTCGCAATGTGCATCATTTCGAGTGAAACTCGCATCGCGATGAGTGCGCAATCCGCCCTATCCCTCTCCGCTGCGCAGGTTGCAAACCATACATGTCGACTAGAACAAAAGCGTGTAGGAAAACCTGCTCATCGCGGGTCCTCTGCTCATCGTATTCGGAGTGCTGATCATCATATTGGCAAATGTGCTCGAGAAGGTATACAGGGACACGTGTTGTTAGCAACGCAAAAACAATAACGCCAACGCGATAATGGTGGTTCCCATTTCCAGCGCAACGACTTGCGTGAGTACAACCGGGCAGTTGAGATGCACGACGGCAACATCCAAGCGCCGCGATACGTGGACAAGATGCACGAGCTGGGCATCACAGAGGCTGTCGACTGGAAGGCCTACTTCACTAGGGAATACAAGACATTTGTGCCACGCGAACATGACTAACGCTCTACCACAAACATAATGTGTTGTAATAAACAATTATTTATCTCTCAATTCGACTCTCTATCGGATATAAACAAGTTGAGGGCGATGCTACACGGCTATATGAGAACACTTAGTGCTTGAGCTCGAATCCGGGCTTGATTCCGGAGGTGTCGGCGCGAGCCGTCTTCTCGGCCTCGATCTCGTCGAGGTACGGCTTCAGGTACCAGGACTCCTAAAATGTAATTATAAACAAAAGATTCAAAAGAACAAATATTAAAAACGCACCTCCTCCCACTTGGTCCACTGGTCCTTGGGCAGACGCTCGCCGTGAAGGGCGAGGGTGTGCGCGGTCGACAGACGGCGCTAAAATGATATTTACTTTGAAACAAAAACTCAAAAAGAGTAAATGTAGATACACACCTTGCGCTCGTCGAAGAGCCAGGGCTCCTTCAGGTTGAGGCGGCGGAGAGCCTCAGTGACCTCCGGGGCGGGCTCGAAGTAAGTGTCGTGGAACTGGAGTCCTACAAATACAAATAAATGAGTACAAAAACAATTTCAAACAATCAAAACGCTATTAAAAATTAATACTAACCGTACTCGCGTCCTCCCCAGAGGTAGTTCCAGGAAACGAACCTCAGGTAGTTAGCCATGGGGTCTACAATATATGAAACAGTATAAAACAAACAAATATTACAAAAATTGACACTGAAGGGAGCAAGAACGAACTCACTGTTGTAGGCGAACTTGATGTTCTTGGCCGCACCAGCTGCAGCCTTAGCGATAGGAGCCGCCATCTGTAAAATTGAAGAATGACAACGTCTACATGTTAGGAACAAAGAAACGTCAATAAACAAACAACAAATGATGAAAATAAACACAAATAACGAGAGACGTGAGGGTTTTCAGAATGCACCGGAAAAATGATAGTTTTGCGCCGTGTAGGTGACACACGAATTGCGCAATCGAATCCGAGTGCGGTGCTCGTCAAGATCCATGTGCATCTTTGCGATACACTCCCTCCCTCGTAGATTGTTTATTTTGATTGTTGTTGCCTTTCGTTTTTTTGTAATAGCTGTGTTTTGAGCATACAAAATCACTAATTCTTGTAGGACTCGATCCTCATCTTCACAGTGAGTGCAACATGGCTATGGCAGCACGTGGACGCGGGGGTAAGATTGCCCCCGATGTCAACCGCATCCTCTACATCAAGAACCTGCCCTACAAGATCACCGCCGAGGAGATGTACGACATCTTCGGAAAGTTCGGAGCGGTCAGGCAGATTAGGATGTGAGTATTTGTATTTTGCATTTCTCTCGACCATCCCAAAACATCGCGTGTGCGATGCCCAGTTTAGTTTTTCTAAAACTTGTAGTGATGTTAGGCATAGCCGAAGGTTATTGTTTTTGGAAATACTGAAATATGTACAGTGGCAACACTGCGGAGACGCGTGGAACTGCGTTCGTCGTCTACGAGGACATTTTCGACGCGAAGAACGCGTGCGAGCACCTCTCCGGATTCAACGTCAGCAACCGGTCAGTTCATGTTCTTCCTGTTTGGCAGTTTGGCTTATTGTAAGTTGTAAGTTTCTGTATCAGCGTGTTGAGCACGTGTGAATTTTCTTTTTACAGATACCTTGTCGTTCTCTACTACCAAACCACCAAGGCGTGGAGGAGAATGGACACTGATCAGGTACGATTGATGCATATGATGCTATGATTCTTGTTGTTTATTTGTGTGTTGTGGGAAGAAGTGGTTGTAATCTCGAAGCTCATTATTGTACATGACTGTTTATAGGCGAGAGCGAAGCTGGAGGACGTGAAGGAGCGGTATGGCATGGGAGGAGACATCGAGAAGGAGAAGGAAAAAGAGATGGCCACTCCGTTCGCCAAGCGATAAACATCCCACTGCGATAAGTTATTCCCTCCTCATTTTGTTCGACACTGATCGATACTATGGTCTCCTTTGTACAGCTGGTTGTTGTTGAATTCGTGGTTTGCATTCATAAACGATTTGTCACACATCACATCTGTAGTGCTTATTGGTATGCAGGCTGATCATGGGATTGACGAGAAAGTGGTTTGATTATTGCGAAGAATGCTACTCCGTGTGGTCTGTATTGTCGTTTTATTCAACGTCGTGTTGGGATATGAGAAGCCCGACGATCTGTGAGTCTTCCTTGTCCAAACGGTTTCAGTCGGAATATGTTCAGTGCATGTGCGGACGTGCCGTCGTTGAGTGTTCCATCTATGAAAGCTGAATGCGATTCGATGGGGGACAGTACAGTGTGCTCTGATGAGTCGACGGAAGACGCGTGCGCCGATTTTACAACCTCTTCCCTCGTGCAACTCCAGAAGTTTGGCGACTACGGCCGCTTCTGCTGCCACAAATAATCTAATCACATAATTGGCCTCATTTACATAATGGTGTCAATAAAAGCTTGTGATAGCGTCCTTTCGCCGCATTGTTTATTTCTTCCTCACCTCGCGCGGTTGCGCATTCTTCAATTATGAGTCATTTCAACAAGTGCGTTGCTCACTCTGTCGTTCCTTTTCCGTCACCCCGTCTCGTTCAGTTCTCAGTTACAACATGTTAAACGCTTTGCTCCCCTCGTGCTCGCCACTGCTGCCGTGATAGCCGCCGTCCTCTTCTATCGCAGTACGTCCACGATGATATCGATTGGTCGGATATCGATCGATTCTAGGCCGCTCCACCGCTGCCGACCCACCATCGGAGAAGTCTTCGAAGGCAACCACCCCCCGCTCTACCTCTGATGCCACCAGGGTACCGGTAGTGTTACTGGGATTACTGTAACTGCCCACTTTAGTCGAGTGTGTCGTCGAGTTCGGTGGCGAGCGACAGCGGCAGTGGCAAAGTGAAGCTGTAAGTGTCCTCTGCCCCCCGTCGCCTCTACTCTGTTCAGTGGCACGGGCCGACCGCGTCGCTCGAAGGGGGACTCTAGCAGCGCGGCCGAGAGCTGCGACGCAGCGAGCCTCGCCTCCTCCGCCCCCACCAGCCACGCAACCACACCCAAAGTGCGCACCAACTGAGTAGTGATTGATAGCGATTGTGATTGTCGAATAAACTGTTTGTAGCTGGACTCGATTCGTGATGAGCTGTACCCGCCGAGCGAATCGGAGGTGGCGCAAGAGGTGGACGCGGTCGAGGCCAAGTCGGAGACCAGGGTACGGTACTTTCAAAAAGGGGGGTACGGTGGTTAGGCGTTGGGGTACGGTATTGGTGGATTACGGTACTTTTGATTTGCAGTTGGCGTCTCGCACATCGCAGTGCTATTGCCGCACTCGCAACAAGGACGGTATTCTCAAGGACACGGAGTGTCTCTTTGATCCCAAGGTACGGTAGCGGGGCGTCACGGATTACTGTATCTGGTGCGGGGTACGGTAGAACAGTACGGATTACAGTAGGGTGAATCGATTCAGGAGAGGCTGTCGCTGCTGCAGACGCTGAGCGATGGCAACGAATTCACCACCTACAAGCCGCTCGACCTCGTCAAAAGCGAGAGTGCGTCTCTTTCTCTCTCTCTCTCTCTCTCTCTCTCTCCTCTCTCTCTCTCTCTCTCTCTCTCTCTCTCTCTTCCTCTCTCTCCCCTTCCTCTTTCTCACCCCCCCCCCTTGCAGAGCCGAAGACATCGTCTCTGTCGCGGCACTCTCGCCAGAAGCGGTACGACGTGCAGTCTCAGTCGTACCTCACCCCCTTCAACCCCATCCTGCACGCACTCACCTACGCTGATAGACACTCGTCCATCATCTCCCAGCTGGTCGCCAACTACTCGTACCTCGAGTAGATCGATCATTCTATCTTACACGCTTACAATATTGTATTATACAAATGTATGATAAACTATTTTGTATATTGTTTGCGTGTGTTTAGTGCGGGCTGCTTGCACACGAACGCGTATTCCTTACTGCACTCTGTCTGGTTCCACGTCCACTGCTCTTGAGGCGAGCCGGCGAACGGAGGAGTGTAGCTCATCTGAAATGAGATGAGGAGGCTGATCGGAGGAAGGCTTTGCATCACTGAGGGAGGGAGAGAGGGAGAGGGAGAGAGGGAGAGAGAGATAGAGATAGAGAGATTGAGAGAGATGACTGACCACCCCGCACTGCTTGGTGACGTCTCGATCGGAGACGACCTTCGGCTGGTAGTCGATAGACGTGCCGTCCACCCACCCGATCGCATCGTTGACGAGGAACTGGAGGCCGATCCACGCGACCACCGACTGCGACTGAGCACCCACTACCAGACCTGCAATGATCAGTCACTCGATATCGCTGTGACTGGTTCCAAAGCATCGATGTTGGCAAAGAGATATCACACGGTCTCTGTAAAAAGCGAACTCTCGATAAACTAGAAAAATCATAGTCACGGATTTTGATGAAATTAATTTTCCTGAGGTTTTTGAACAATCTGAACACATCCTGCGCAGTGGCTAAATCCAAAAAAAATTTTGGTACCAGATATGGTATACGGTACCCCAAATTTGCATAATGACCCAAACTCAACCAAATTTTGATCTGAAGGTGTCATTTTACTCGTTACATTATTATAAACAAGTTTATAATTGAACATTTCTGTATAATTTCAATGATTAAAAAATTATAGTCACAAAACCGAAATTTTTTCTATTTTTCCAGATATTTTCTTTTTTGAAAATTTAACCGATGTCCGCCCAGTCCAAATGAAAGCAACGTTATATTAAGCAGATTATGACGGTCATTTTCAGCTATTAAAATCAAAAATCGAGAAACACCTTTTTTGGGAACAGCCGCTCAAAGTTGGTACACTCCGACATTCCTAGTCAACAAAATTCCAACCGCAAAGCATTTATCAACAAAAATTGCGGTGATTCTTCAAATCAAACTATTCAAATGTTTATACGTTATCTCTAACACGATATTTACTCGTAGTAAAGTAAATCACTCATAAGAACATAAAATCGTTAACGTTTTGCGATGATTGCAGGTACACCAATCGGGCTCTTGCATTCATTCCCATTCGGGTATTTGCCTTGCGGACAATACTCATACGAACCAACATTGAATCAACATTGATGTTGATAATCGATAGATATTTGTTATCTATCGATAATCGAAATGCGCGGCAACTAAGGACCAGCTTGCGTTGTTTTGCTTGCGGTATCTTGTGCGCAACCCAACCTCTTTCACTTTGATCTGTCCGTAGATGTAGAATCAGAAATAATCGAGATGTGAACGACTTCGATCTCCTACTCTCTCTCTCTCTCTCTCTCTCTCTCTTGCGCTCTCTCTCGGGATCGGCCAAGCAAGTCTCACTCTGCAGTCATCTCAGGTGCGAGAAAATAGAACATTTTAATCTTATGGAGTCCAAGATGATGGCTTACCGAGATGAAATCCACAAGATTGGAATAATCACCTACATATGTATAACAAAAATACTTTTGAAAAAAGTAGCTATACTTCGCTCACTTCCTCGTATCAAGTAATCAAGTTTGTCATTGGCGATCAGCCTGCTTCGGCCTTGGCTGAAGCGCCTGCCGCGCAAAGAATTAAGATTACCGGAGTTCCGGAGTACGTTAGTACGAAAAAAACCAAAGCTTTTCTACTTCACTCCCCCTCAGGACTATGGAACATGTGGACCTCGAAACAACAGCCAAATCATGGTCACTGCGACCAAGTCAGGAGTTGATAATAGATTTTCAGCTGAAGACTGTCGTAGATAAGTATCCCTCCGAGAGAAACAGTGAGCCGGCACGGAGTAGGCTACACGTATTTTAGAATCACTGTTGACATTAAGTGGAGTGGTTATAGGAATTCGTTTCCTGTGGTCAGTTGAATCTCACATTATCGGACAAGCTGGTCCTTATTTGCCGCGCATTCGATTATCGATGGAAATCAAATAGCTATCGATAACCAACATCAATGTTGGTTCGTATGAGTATTGTCCGCAAGGCAAATACCCGAATGGGAATGAATGCAAGAGCCCGATTGGTGTACCTGCAATCATCGCAAAACGTTAACGATTTCATGTTCTTATGAGTGATTTACTTTACTACGAGTAATTATCGTGTTAGAGATAACGTATAAACATTTGAATAGTTTGATTTGAAGAATCCCCGCAATTTTTGTTGATAAATGCTTTGCAGTTGGAATTTTGTTGACTAGGAATGTCGGAGTGTACCAACTTTGAGCGGCTGTTCCCAAAAAATGTGTCTTTCGATTTTTGATTTTAATAACTGAAAATGACCGTCATAATCTGCTTAATATAACGTTGTTTTCATTTGGACTGGGCGGACATCGGTTAAATTTTCAAAAAAGAAAATATCTGGAAAAATAGAAAATTTTTCGGTTTTGTGACTATAACTTTTCAATCATTGAAATTATGCAGAAACGTTCAATTATAAACTTGTTTCTAATAGTGTAACGAGTAAAATGACACCTTCAGATCAAAGTTTGGTTGAGTTTGGGCCATTATGCAAATTTGGGGTACCGTATACCATATCTGGTACCAAAAATTTTTTTGGACTTAGCCACTGCGCAGGATGTGTTCAGAATGTTCGAAAACCTCAGGAAAATTGATTTCATCAAAATCCGTGACTATGATTTTTCTAGTTTTGGTCTAGTCTGTGGAGAGTTCGATTTTTACAGAGACCGTGTGATATATATGAAAAGGTGGGTGTGGAGAGGGACATATATGAAGAGAGATAATCATCTTGAGAGACTCACTTCTGACAAAGTAGTCCTCAGCTGGTGAGTGAATGGAGGCGAGGTGAGCCTGATTGGATTGTTGCAAACAGTACGTCTCCGCCATCGCGAATCCCGATATCGTCAGCGTGCTCTTGGGGTACACCTGAACAAGGCCCCGCCCACTGTGACCACGCCCACTTACTTACCATGTAACATGATCCAGTGAGAGCGAAGTAGTTCCAGGATGGAAGACAGGGGCCTAGCGTCTGAAAAAAGCTCTCTCTCTCTCTCTCTCTCGCGCTCTCTATCTCTTTCTCGCTCTCTCTATCTCTTTCTCTCTCTCTCTCTCTCTCTCTCTCTCCTTACCGGCGACTGCGTTGGAGCAGAAGGTGTAGAGGTCAGAAGCGTCACGCATATGAACATCCGCTTTTCCTGAAGTTACCCATTCACAACAGTAGTTTTTGTTAAGATCCTCGAAACTTTCTTCCCAAAGTCATAACTCATGACTCATAACATGCGCATCGTAAATGTGTAAGTAGCTTCATCAAAACAACCATTTGAGGCGTTGCTAGGAAATTTCGAAGAGACCGCTACTTGAAAGGGTTTACCTACCCTGCAGTTGTGGAGCTTCCATCGACATCCCTGGCTCACTCCATAGCCATAACCAGACATCGAGACGCACTGGCCAGAGTCGAGCTGCGGCTCCCCTACACAGAAAGAAACTCTCTCTCTCTCTCTCTCTCTCTCTCTTTCTCTTTCTTTCTCTCTCTCTCTCTCTCGCTATCTCTCTCTCTCTTCCTCCCCCTCTCCCCCTCACCTTCTGCCCAGTTTGCGTACTGCATGGGCGTCCAGTCTGTCCACATCCAGAGTGCCTGGCTGTACAGCCCACTCCCTCCCACCCAGATATCGCCAGAATACGACGTGGTGTACTCTGCAGACAGTCTATCGTTCTATTCTCGCGGTGAGTCGCGTATTGTGGAGTAGATCAGAGAAAGACGGACAGTCTGCGGTAAACGCGCTCAAAGGGAACACAGAGGCAGACGGCATGTGCTCCAATTATTCAAAAGGAGAGAGAGAGGGAGAGAGAGGGACGCACCGCATAGCGCTTTCTGTAAGGTTGCGTCAGTGACGGCGGCGAGGTGTCCCCTCTGCGACACGCAGTACTGTTCCGCGTCGATGAAAGACGCCGCGTCTTTGACCAGCTGAAACTCTCTCTCTCTCTCTCTCTCTCTCTCTCTCTCTCTCTCTCTCTCTCCCTCTGTCTCTCGCTCTCTCTCTCTCTCTCTCTCTCTCTCTCTCTCTCTCTCTTTTCCTCTCCCTACCATATAGCACTTTCCCTGATAGACTTCTCCGTCGCACTGCGCGTCTACTGTTGAGAGAAGGGGAAGTAGAGCGAGCGCGAGCAGTGTCCGCATACCGGCAAGGTGTGCAAATCTTATCGAATCGCCGCGAGGATTATGCCATATAATGCGCACTGATCGATGGGGCGTGCGATAACGTCGGATTCTGATGACGAATTGCTGTGGAACGTAAAGGAGCCGCTCAGCTGCCCATCTACATTGCCGCGATGATACTGGTAAGATGATGCACGCTGTCGTTGTCGTTGACTTGCGATTCAGGCTCGCGATTCTCTCTCGCATGCGAAATCCGCGTTGGCGTTCTAGCATGTCGACAGGGACACTCGGATGCGACTGTTCGAGCAATGCCCCGTGAGTTGCGAGGGGGCTGCGAACACTGAACACTTTAAGAACATCGCCTCACAAACAGAGCTGGACATGGCGCTGTTTCAGTGGAGCAGATGGGGCGCGAGCAGGGAGATTCTTCGGTCGCGGACGCGGCCTTTGCACAGCACCTCCAACTTTTCTATGAAGTTTGTAGAGAAATAGACCGATCACCGCCAATCTTCTATTTACAGTAATCCGTACTGGATACAGTAGTTCCTATATCTCCTATCCGCTGTAGCCAGTACTTCACACAGTAATCTCTATTTATACAGTAGATCCTATCTCCTACCGTAACCCTATTTCCTACCGTATGTTTTGCAGAATGTTCTGCCTGCCAGCTGCCATTGTCGCACAGTTACAGCATCTCGAACAGAGTGAGCAAGTGCTGCGTGAATTTTCCACCAATCACTCGATTTCAGATGGGCTTCTCGGAAGTATGGCGCTCCATCCATATGTACTGCAACGAGACGAACACCGACCAGAGGTTCATAATCGCAGTCGACATTCTAATAAGCGGTGTCCATTCCACCCAGTCTACGATGCAGATGGCCACAATTCATTCCCTATATCAGATGGGATTTCTTTGGTGAGACAACATTCTGTGAAGCTGAAGAGCTTGAAATAAGTGACAGTGTGATTTCAGTGAATCAGTAGAGGAGTTCTGTCTGATGAAACGTGGGCTCAGTCACGCTCAGTCATATACTTCATACAAAAACAAACACTCGATGCATTCGACACAAATGATGTGAAAATGTCTAGGTACTGTAATCACATCGCAAAATGTATCTTCCCAATATCATTTTCAGGATGACGAGGGCACATCTGAACAAGATGACGACACAATCGGACATGGAAGACTTTGAGTTGGCGTTC